>CALSFV010000100.1:0-265645 GCA_943737045.1 Parapristionchus giblindavisi | reverse complement strand
GGATGAATAGTAGAAAAGAGAAAGATCAAAGATCAAAGATCAATCTGATGATTATAGACATTCGTAAGCATTTCGTGCAGACAGCATCATCACAAAGAGTGAGAGAAGGGACTACAGTAGCTTTATCATGTCTTCCTCCATTAGCTAATCCATCTCCAACTATTGAATGGAGTAAAGGTAATAGATGAAAGATGAAAGATCAATTATTGATTGATTCATATTATTATAGATGGAATATCAATAATATCAGATGGATATCGTATCATAGCATCTGATGGATCACTTCTTTTATCAACAACTAGATTAATAGATGAAGGAGTATATGAATGTATAGCTAAGAATGAAGCTGGGAGAAGAACTTCATCTCCTATTAATATACATGTATATGGTTGGTCCATTCATTTATTCATTCCATAGATATATCATTGTATCATGTCATATTCATCATCTTATTCATTCTCATATACACCTTATTCAATGGAATTATTAGAAAGAGAGAGGATCCTTCCTAGAGGGAGAGGGAGAGGGAGAGATGACAGTGTGATAGGGGTAAGGGAAGAGGGAGAGAAAGTAGTTAACTGAGAGAGAGAAGGACATCATCCATATGTGCAACATACGGATACAAGTCCTCCCCCCCCCTCTCCCTCTCTCTCTCTCCCTCTCCCTCTCTCCCTCTCCCTCTCCATCCCCTGTATCCTCTGTCTATAGAGTCATCTAGATACAGGAAAGGAGGAAGAGAATGCAAATGGATAGATATGGTCTCTCTCTCTCTTAAACACACACCAAATATTGCCCCCATACGTGAAAGATTACCCGATTCACTCCCCTCTCCTTTATATGCCAACTACTGACTCTAAGATGGAGAGGGAGAGGGAGAGTGATGAGAGAGAGGGAGAGAGAGGGTGGTCTACCGGATGTGATTGTCTCTTCGTCTATTAATATGAATGACGTTCTTCTCTTATGTTCAACTTGAAGAGAAGGCGACTCTTTCAGTAGAAAGAAGAAGAAGAAGAAGAGGATATAAATGTGTAATTGGAGTAGTCCCTCCTCTATACTAGAAGACTTTTTGAAGACGATAGAAGAGAGAGGAATTAGTGAAGAAGAAGAAGAAGAAGATATTAGTTGAGAGTTAATCCTAGTTGAAGCCATCCCTATATTGAGTAATGTGTCTCTATATGGAGTAGAGATTGTGATCAAAGGAGGGAGAGGGAGAGGGAGAAGAAGATGAATTGCATAAGAGGAAAGACATGGAATAGAGTCACATTCATTCCTATACAACTATATCTATAAACTAACAACTATTATACGATAGATGAAGGGATACTGTAGATTGATCTTTGATCTTTTCAGTAGATGGAGGGTGGTCAGAATGGAGTGATTGGGGAGGTTCATGTCTTGTTGATTGTATTCAATTGAATAGATTAATCAACGAAAGAGGAGATGAAGTAATTCCAAAGATTACACGAAGGTATACTGTATCCATACTGTATCTATTGATTTATTGATTATTTCAGACGAAACTGTAACAATCCAGCTCCATTAAATGGTGGTCTTAATTGTATTGGAAATGATGAGGTTCAGTTTATTCTCTCTCTTCCTTTATATCCTCTTGTATCTTTATTATCTCATTCATATATTCTCTGAGAGATAGAGACTAGAACTATTTAATATCTTCATTCTCATTATACAATCAACTCAATGTGAAGAGATCCAATTAGAGATGTATACATATATAGATATTGTATTATTGATCTTTGATCTCTTGATTTGATTGATCCAGGGGAGTGGTCGGTGTCTAGACCAAGGGCCGAAACACCGATCACGTTTCTCTAGGCTTTCATAAAACTATTAGACTATCTTAATAATAATTTAGCAAATTTGAATTATTGAATATTTGATCTCTTAATATGATTGATCTTTGATCTCCTAATATGATTGATCTTTGATCTCTTAATATGATTGATCTTTGATCTCTTGATTTGATTGATCTTCGATCTCTTAATATGATTGATCTTTGATCTCCTAATATGATTGATCTTTGATCTCCTAATATGATTGATCTTTGATCTCCTAATATGATTGATCTTTGATCTCTTGATTTGATTGATCTTCGATCTTAATATGATTGATCTTTGATCTCTTAATATGATTGATCTTTGATCTCTTAAGGAATCTCGTATGTGTGCACTTGATTGTATATTAGATGGAAGATGGTCTAAATGGAGTGAATGGAATGAATGTTCATCATCATGTAATAGAATAAGAATAAGGAATTGTAGTGTACCTCCACCTATTAATGGAGGAAAACAATGTGAAGGAAATCCATTTGAAAGCATTCCATGTATTACTGGGTACGGTATATCTTATTATCTATCTATACAAATACATTACTTATTCCACTTAAGTATTATCTTAATCTACAGTAATCTTGTATATATTGATTAATGATTACAGTATCTGTTCATCATCTCGCTCTGAACTCTCAGATGGAATCATCTATGGATCACTCTTCTCTATCTTTCTTCTTCTTCTCATTCTTATATCTTTATGTCTACTTCTTCTATGTAGACATAAGAGTTCAATGAAAGGAGAAAGAGGAGGACCATATTATGGAGATATTACATGTATGTTCAATTGTATAGAGATGAAGAGAATGAACCATGTCTCTATAGATCATACATGGGGGTGCCCCCTGTAAGATTAGTGCTTTACGAAAATTTGTGGAATGCCCCCTGTAAAAAATGACGTTTAGGAGAAATTTGTGAAATAAAAGGTGAAAGCCCCCCCCCCTGTAAAATTAACCATTTTTCGATCGAATGCCCCCTATAGACTCGAGTTCCAGGTACCCCGCCCATGTATGCTATAGATACGCTATCCATTCATTCATTCATTCATTCATTCATTCATTCATTCATTCATTCATTCATTCATTCCTCTTCATCATACCGTCCCATAGAGAAAGAACACCCATATTGAATTGAGTAGAAGAAAATGATGATGAATGGATGGAGAAATGACAAGATATGTGATCAAGCATGATTGATCTACCTATGTCTCCCTCTCCCTCTCCCTCTCCCTCTCCCTCTCCCTCTCCCTCTGAATACCTCTTTATTCTACCGGAATGTCCTCTTTGGCCGTCATCTTAATTGTGGGTATACATTCAATTGACAGCATCTGTGATTGAATGAATGAATGAATATAATATAATTGATATGGGGACTTATCATTCAAATCCTCATTATATATTCTTTCCTCTTCTTATTTCTATCTCTTCTTCTATTCGCGTGTCGCTCATCCCATAAATCGTCCCCTTCACTTCTCCCTCACCCCTCTCCCTCTCACCCCCCTCTCTCTCCCTCTCCATCTCTCTCTCTCCCTCTCCCTCTTGGACTCTTATGTAAGTGTCCGATTGACGTTCTTCTTATCCATTCCGACTGAATGATCACTGGTCTTCCTTCTTTTGTGAACAACTGCCGATAGTTGAATAGAATAGATGATGCAATACTATAATATAGATGGTTACTATTTGTGGAGTGTATAATACTAGAATGTAGCATATGGATTATCTATCTATCTATCTATCTATCTATCTATCTATCTATCTATCTATCTATCTATCTATCTATCTATCTATCTATCTATCTATCTATCTATCTATCTATCTATCTATCTATCTATCTATCTATCTATCTATCTATATCTATCTATCGTATTCATTTACAGCATATAAGAGTGATGCTCATAAGTCATTTCTATCTGAAGGATGTCCTCCTCCATTCATTGATTCTCCTATTCCAACTTCTATGACTATTCGATCTAATAGAAGTAATTATGCACGATGTGAAGTAAGTTGATCTTTGATCTTTGATCTTTGATATGATCATTATCATTATAGAGTGGATATCATACAAATGGGAATGAATCACGTCAAGCTCTTATAAATGATGGTTCTTCATCTACTTCTTCTTCTGCTAGAAGAGCTTTCGTTAGAACTGCTTCATCTCTATCTCAAGTATAGTTAAAAGATCATTTTATCTTCTCAAAGATCAATTTGAGGAGGAGAATTATGCTACAGTATACGAATGTCTGAAGGATGATATAGATGAGAATGATTCAGTTTTAGCTGCTAGAGTAGATAGAGAAGGAGCACGATTAAGTGTAAGAATACTCTAGTTATTCATTCATTCATATATCTATTTATTTATTCATTCAGATGCACAACAATAGTACTTGTTTGATTGTTCCTGAGAATGCTTTTTCATCACCAACTCTTATCTTTTTATCAACTAGATCTCCATCAATCGATATTCCTATTCTATCAGGTACAGTATACTTATTCATGAACTATAGAGATTAGAGGAGTTGCATTTAAGAAGATGAGATATGTTTATCATCAATAATATCAATATCAAATGGATCATCTTCATCATCTCCTCGTTATCCATTCATTCTATCATTTAATCATTGTGTATATATAAGAGATCAATGGGATATATTCATCTATTTTGATAATGGAAATGGATGGACGCATAATAATATCATGAGGTATTCAATCAATTCATAATCCATTGATTGATCTTTGATCTTCTTACAGTAATGAAAGGATAATTGATCGTGATGATACAATATCATCATTTCGTTCTCATGATTCATCACCTTTATCATCTTCTATTCATTGTCATATAGATACTCATTCATCTGGAATCGCCCATTGTATTATGCCTTCTTTTGGAAAGTATGATAACTCATTGATCTTTGATCTCTATTCATTCTTTTCCTTTCAGAGTTCTTTTAACTGGTCGACCAAAGAGCAAATCGAGTAGTATAAGAATGAGAGTTGCCATATTGAATCCAATAAGGAGAAGATCATCATTCCCATTGAAGTAAATAGTGTATAGATTGATATGAAGACTATTCAATTGATTCATTCAGAGTTATCATAGTTCCTGAAGGTGTAGGAATATCTTTATTAAGAGAAGAAGAAGAGAATGGTAATCGATTATTGATTGAATCAATTGGATTTCCTTTATCTCTTGATGGTGGTCCTATCTGTTTATGTTTGGAAGAAACACCTGAGACATTCAGACCAATCGATACTTATGCTGTATGTTCAATATACTTACTGTATACTTGACCTATTGATTGATTATTCAGGAAGTACCATTGAATTCACCATCATCATCGTATTCTACAGTATTCAGTATTGATTCAATTGATCGTGGATCGATACCATTCTCAGGACGAATGGTTATTCTACAGGTACTGTATACATGAACTAACTAATCAATAAGTAAGTAATTGATATTATAGAAGGGATCATCTTCATCACCTCTTGTTCTTTCATTCACATTTGATGATGATTATGAACAACTATTAGTCCATGTGAGTAATCAATCAATCAATCAATCAATAATATTGAATTGATTCAGGAAGATTCACGTGTATCATTAGATTTCCGTCTTCCTTTATCAATAAAACAACATATATCATCATTACTTGATCCTTATTCTGAACGTGATTGGAGATCTCTTTCACGTTCACTTGGATGTTTATCATTTGTCGTCTATGGTAGATCACTCAATTCACCAACTACCGTACTCCTTACACTATGGGAAGCAATGAAGGAAGATCCATGTCATTTAGCTCATGCTCTTCGATTGAGTGGTAGACCAGAAGTAGCACATATTGTAGAAAAAGGAATATAATATAGTAGTATATATTATATAATACGGGTTAATTAATTCATTCTAATCAGTATTAACAATATTCATTTGTTACCGGTGATCTCTTATCTTATCTTTTCCATTTGCTCCATATGATTACTTTAAGGGTATATCTTTCCTCTTCTCATCGTACTACCATCCGTTGCTCCTCTATTGTATACATAAGATATCCTTGATAAAAACACTTTATACCATATACATATTTGTTTATATACAATATACTCTTCATATTATTGATTGAGTTGTTTCCATTGATTGAATAGATTCTTAGTATCATCGACACTTTCAACTTTTTCAATAGGGACACGAATAGAATCAGATAGAACATCTCCATTCGATGAAATTAGACGAATAGAAGGAATTGTCTTGATATCATATTTAGTGAGGAATGAACTGAAAAGAATGAAGAGATTCATTATGAAGAGAAGATAGAAGATTACATAGAGGACGAATTAAGAATGAAGAATCTATTGTCTCTAGAGAGAAGAAGAAGAAGGGGGAGGAGATATACATACGCTAGATTGATAATCAAATAAAAGACTTACGGTATGTTATCTGATCCAAATGGAAAGTAAGTGAATGCAGGTAATTTACTCTCATAATATCTATGAATATCGATTGATTAGATATTATTGATTGGAATATTAATAGTTATACTTGATAAGTTGATCTTGAGTACGATCTCGACTAACCCATAATACCTCTAGAGGAAGTTTCTCATTTGATGCATCGTCATATACTCTCTATAATATAATATGATTAAACAATTAGAGGATACTCATATAATCTAAGATATAACCTTTAGTTTAGGTGTGAATAATTTGCATGATGGACACCACGAAGATGAGAAATAGATAAGAAGAGTCTACAATGATTCATTCATTCACTCCCATCACTACTATTTGTCAACTATTGTCATATCATTACGAAATACATGACTCATTCATTCTACTCTAGTCTCTTATCATTCAACAACCTACAGTAATCTTACACTTTTCAAAAACCCGCAGTCCCCATTTCTTAATAAGCTACAGTAATATGTTGCCTTAATCTACAGTAACCTAGTATATCTGAACACTACAGTAATGTACAGTATAATTCCATTAAAAGAGCTAATCGTACTAGTTGATTAAATTATAAACATAATGAATTAATATGATAAAGATACCTTATCATCAAAGTATCCATTAGATATCTTTCCCATTCCTCTTTTTTCAATATCCAATCCATTCAAGAAATGAGCATTCCTCCTAATATTCTTCATAGATCCAATTCTACTTGGAAGTCTAGTCAAAATAGTCATCTAAATACATAATTTCAATTGCACATTAAGAATACCCATTCAATCTCAGATTATGGGAGAGGGAGAGGGAGGGAGTCAGTTATATCTAAAGTGAGAGGACACAAGCCATTTGTCCATTCATTCATTTGCATGAGATTGCCTTGTGTCTCTCTATGAATCAAATCTACTAGTAGTAGAAGGAGTGAGGGGGCTACAAGTACTCATAGATAGAAGAGATACAACTACTCTCAATCAAATCTACTAGTAGTAGAAGGGAGTGAGAGGGGCTACAAGTACTCATAGATAGAAGAGATACAACTACTCTCAATCAAATCTACTAGTAGTAGAAGGGAGTGAGGGGACTACAAGTACTCATAGATAGAAGAGATACAACTACTCTCAATCAAATCTATTAGTAGTAGAAGGGAGTGAGAGGGGGCTACAAGTACTCATAGATAGAAGAGATACAACTACTCTCAATCAAATCTACTAGTAGTAGAAGGGAGTGAGAGGGGCTACAAGTACTCATAGATAGAAGAGATACAACTACTCTCAATCAAATCTACTAGTAGTAGAAGGGAGTGAGGGGACTACAAGTACTCATAGATAGAAGAGATACAACTACTCTCAATCAAATCTACTAGTAGTAGAAGGGGAGTGAGGGGACTACAAGTACTCATAGATAGAAGAGATACAACTACCTCTCAATCAAATCTACTAGTAGTAGAAGGGAGTGAGAGGGGCTACAAGTACTCATAGATAGAAGAGATACAACTACTCTCAATCAAATCTACTAGTAGTAGAAGGGAGTGAGAGGGGCTACAAGTACTCATAGATAGAAGAGATACAACTACTCTCAATCAAATCTACTAGTAGTAGAAGGGAGTGAGGGGGACTACAAGTACTCATAGATAGAAGAGATACAACTACTCTCAATCAAATCTACTAGTAGTAAGAAGGGCGTGAGGGGACTACAAGTACTCATAGATAGAAGAGATACAACTACTCTCAATCAAATCTACTAGTAGTAGAAGGGAGTGAGAGGGGCTACAAGTACTCATAGATAGAAGAGATACAACTACTCTCAATCAAATCTACTAGTAGTAGAAGGGAGTGAGAGGGGCTACAAGTACTCATAGATAGAAGAGATACAACTACTCTCAATCAAATCTACTAGTAGTAGAAGGAGTGAGGGGACTACAAGTACTCATAGATAGAAGAGATGCAACTACTCTCAATCAAATCTACTAGTAGTAGAAGGGAGTGAGGGGGCTACAAGTACTCATAGATAGAAGAGATGCAACTACTCTCAATCAAATCTACTAGTAGTAGAAGGGAGTGAGGGGGCTACAAGTACTCATAGATAGAAGAGATACAACTACTCTCAATCAAATCTACTAGTAGTAGAAGGGAGTGAGAGGGGCTACAAGTACTCATAGATAGAAGAGATACAACTACTCTCAATCAAATCTACTAGTAGTAGAAGGGAGTGAGAGGGGCTACAAGTACTCATAGATAGAAGAGATACAACTACTCTCAATCAAATCTACTAGTAGTAGAAGGGAGTGAGGGGACTACAAGTACTCCTAGATAGAAGAGATACAACTACTCTCAATCAAATCTATTAGTAGTAGAAGGGAGTGAGAGGGGGTACAAGTACTCATAGATAGAAGAGATACAACTACTCTCAATCAAATCTACTAGTAGTAGAAGGGAGTGAGAGGGGCTACAAGTACTCATAGATAGAAGAGATACAACTACTCTCAATCAAATCTACTAGTAGTAGAAGGGAGTGAGGGGACTACAAGTACTCATAGATAGAAGAGATACAACTACTCTCAATCAAATCTACTAGTAGTAGAAGGGAGTGAGGGGACTACAAGTACTCATAGATAGAAGAGATACAACTACTCTCAATCAAATCTACTAGTAGTAGAAGGGAGTGAGAGGGGCTACAAGTACTCATAGATAGAAGAGATACAACTACTCTCAATCAAATCTACTAGTAGTAGACGGGAGTGAGGGGACTACAAGTACTCATAGATAGAAGAGATACAACTACTCTCAATCAAATCTACTAGTAGTAGAAGGGAGTGAGAGGGGCTACAAGTACTCATAGATAGAAGAGATACAACTACTCTCAATCAAATCTACTAGTAGTAGAAGGGAGTGAGAGGGGCTACAAGTACTCATAGATAGAAGAGATACAACTACTCTCAATCAAATCTACTAGTAGTAGAAGGGAGTGAGGGGACTACAAGTACTCATAGATAGAAGAGATGCAACTACTCTCAATCAAATCTACTAGTAGTAGAAGGGAGTGAGGGGGCTACAAGTACTCATAGATAGAAGAGATACAACTACTCTCAATCAAATCTACTAGTAGTAGAAGGGAGTGAGAGGGGCTACAAGTACTCATAGATAGAAGAGATACAACTACTCTCAATCAAATCTACTAGTAGTAGAAGGGAGTGAGGGGACTACAAGTACTCATAGATAGAAGAGATACAACTACTCTCAATCAAATCTATTAGTAGTAGAAGGGAGTGAGAGGGGGTACAAGTACTCATAGATAGAAGAGATACAACTACTCTCAATCAAATCTACTAGTAGTAGAAGGGAGTGAGAGGGGCTACAAGTACTCATAGATAGAAGAGATACAACTACTCTCAATCAAATCTACTAGTAGTAGAAGGGAGTGAGGGGACTACAAGTACTCATAGATAGAAGAGATACAACTACTCTCAATCAAATCTACTAGTAGTAGAAGGGAGTGAGAGGGGCTACAAGTACTCATAGATAGAAGAGATACAACTACTCTCAATCAAATCTATTAGTAGTAGAAGGGAGTGAGAGGGGGTACAAGTACTCATAGATAGAAGAGATACAACTACTCTCAATCAAATCTACTAGTAGTAGAAGGGAGTGAGAGGGGCTACAAGTACTCATAGATAGAAGAGATACAACTACTCTCAATCAAATCTACTAGTAGTAGAAGGGAGTGAGAGGGGCTACAAGTACTCATAGATAGAAGAGATACAACTACTCTCAATCAAATCTACTAGTAGTAGAAGCGGAGTGAGGGGACTACAAGTACTCATAGATAGAAGAGATACAACTACTCTCAATCAAATCTACTAGTAGTAGAAGGGAGTGAGAGGGGCTACAAGTAC
This sequence comes from Parapristionchus giblindavisi, assembly GCA_943737045.1. NCBI lineage: Eukaryota > Metazoa > Nematoda > Chromadorea > Rhabditida > Diplogasteridae > Parapristionchus > Parapristionchus giblindavisi. The sequence goes on along the minus strand of CALSFV010000100.1, from coordinate 255,467 downwards.
TCATAGATAGAAGAGATACAACTACTCTCAATCAAATCTACTAGTAGTAGAAGGGAGTGAGAGGGGCTACAAGTACTCATAGATAGAAGAGATACAACTACTCTCAATCAAATCTACTAGTAGTAGAAGGGAGTGAGGGGACTACAAGTACTCATAGATAGAAGAGATGCAACTACTCTCAATCAAATCTACTAGTAGTAGAAGGGAGTGAGGGGGCTACAAGTACTCATAGATAGAAGAGATACAACTACTCTCAATCAAATCTACTAGTAGTAGAAGGGAGTGAGAGGGGCTACAAGTACTCAATAGATAGAAGAGATACAACTACTCTCAATCAAATCTACTAGTAGTAGAAGGGAGTGAGGGGACTACAAGTACTCATAGATAGAAGAGATACAACTACTCTCAATCAAATCTATTAGTAGTAGAAGGGAGTGAGAGGGGGTACAAGTACTCATAGATAGAAGAGATACAACTACTCTCAATCAAATCTACTAGTAGTAGAAGGGAGTGAGAGGGGCTACAAGTACTCATAGATAGAAGAGATACAACTACTCTCAATCAAATCTACTAGTAGTAGAAGGGAGTGAGGGGACTACAAGTACTCATAGATAGAAGAGATACAACTACTCTCAATCAATCTACTAGTAGTAGAAGGGAGTGAGGGGACTACAAGTACTCATAGATAGAAGAGATACAACTACTCTCAATCAAATCTACTAGTAGTAGAAGGGAGTGAGAGGGGCTACAAGTACTCATAGATAGAAGAGATACAACTACTCTCAATCAAATCTACTAGTAGTAGAAGGGAGTGAGGGGACTACAAGTACTCATAGATAGAAGAGATACAACTACTCTCAATCAAATCTACTAGTAGTAGAAGGGAGTGAGAGGGGCTACAAGTACTCATAGATAGAAGAGATACAACTACTCTCAATCAAATCTACTAGTAGTAGAAGGGAGTGAGAGGGGCTACAAGTACTCATAGATAGAAGAGATACAACTACTCTCAATCAAATCTACTAGTAGTAGAAGGGAGTGAGGGGACTACAAGTACTCATAGATAGAAGAGATGCAACTACTCTCAATCAAATCTACTAGTAGTAGAAGGGAGTGAGGGGGCTACAAGTACTCATAGATAGAAGAGATACAACTACTCTCAATCAAATCTACTAGTAGTAGAAGGGAGTGAGAGGGGCTACAAGTACTCATAGATAGAAGAGATACAACTACTCTCAATCAAATCTACTAGTAGTAGAAGGGAGTGAGGGGACTACAAGTACTCATAGATAGAAGAGATACAACTACTCTCAATCAAATCTATTAGTAGTAGAAGGGAGTGAGAGGGGGTACAAGTACTCATAGATAGAAGAGATACAACTACTCTCAATCAAATCTACTAGTAGTAGAAGGGAGTGAGAGGGGCTACAAGTACTCATAGATAGAAGAGATACAACTACTCTCAATCAAATCTACTAGTAGTAGAAGGGAGTGAGGGGACTACAAGTACTCATAGATAGAAGAGATACAACTACTCTCAATCAAATCTACTAGTAGTAGAAGGGAGTGAGAGGGGCTACAAGTACTCATAGATAGAAGAGATACAACTACTCTCAATCAAATCTATTAGTAGTAGAAGGGAGTGAGAGGGGGTACAAGTACTCATAGATAGAAGAGATACAACTACTCTCAATCAAATCTACTAGTAGTAGAAGGGAGTGAGAGGGGCTACAAGTACTCATAGATAGAAGAGATACAACTACTCTCAATCAAATCTACTAGTAGTAGAAGGGAGTGAGAGGGGGCTACAAGTACTCATAGATAGAAGAGATACAACTACTCTCAATCAAATCTACTAGTAGTAGAAGGGAGTGAGGGGACTACAAGTACTCATAGATAGAAGAGATACAACTACTCTCAATCAAATCTACTAGTAGTAGAAGGGAGTGAGAGGGGCTACAAGTACTCATAGATAGAAGAGATACAACTACTCTCAATCAAATCTACTAGTAGTAGAAGGGAGTGAGAGGGGCTACAAGTACTCATAGATAGAAGAGATACAACTACTCTCAATCAATCTACTAGTAGTAGAAGGGAGTGAGGGGACTACAAGTACTCATAGATAGAAGAGATGCAACTACTCTCAATCAAAATCTACTAGTAGTAGAAGGGAGTGAGGGGGCTACCAAGTACTCATAGATAGAAGAGATACAACTACTCTCAATCAAATCTACTAGTAGTAGAAGGGAGTGAGAGGGGCTACAAGTACTCATAGATAGAAGAGATACAACTACTCTCAATCAAATCTACTAGTAGTAGAAGGGAGTGAGGGGACTACAAGTACTCATAGATAGAAGAGATACAACTACTCTCAATCAAAATCTATTAGTAGTAGAAGGGAGTGAGAGGGGGTACAAGTACTCATAGATAGAAGAGATACAACTACTCTCAATCAAATCTACTAGTAGTAGAAGGGAGTGAGAGGGGCTACAAGTACTCATAGATAGAAGAGATACAACTACTCTCAATCAAATCTACTAGTAGTAGAAGGGAGTGAGGGGACTACAAGTACTCATAGATAGAAGAGATACAACTACTCTCAATCAAATCTACTAGTAGTAGAAGGGAGTGAGGGGACTACAAGTACTCATAGATAGAAGAGATACAACTACTCTCAATCAAATCTACTAGTAGTAGAAGGGAGTGAGAGGGGCTACAAGTACTCATAGATAGAAGAGATACAACTACTCTCAATCAAATCTACTAGTAGTAGAAGGGAGTGAGGGGACTACAAGTACTCATAGATAGAAGAGATGCAACTACTCTCAATCAAATCTACTAGTAGTAGAAGGGAGTGAGGGGGCTACAAGTACTCATAGATAGAAGAGATGCAACTACTCTCAATCAAATCTACTAGTAGTAGAAGGGAGTGAGGGGGCTACAAGTACTCATAGATAGAAGAGATACAACTACTCTCAATCAAATCTACTAGTAGTAGAAGGGAGTGAGAGGGGCTACAAGTACTCATAGATAGAAGAGATACAACTACTCTCAATCAATCTACTAGTAGTAGAAGGGAGTGAGAGGGGCTACAAGTACTCATAGATAGAAGAGATACAACTACTCTCAATCAAATCTACTAGTAGTAGAAGGGAGTGAGGGGACTACAAGTACTCATAGATAGAAGAGATACAACTACTCTCAATCAAATCTACTAGTAGTAGAAGGGAGTGAGGGGACTACAAGTACTCATAGATAGAAGAGATACAACTACTCTCAATCAAATCTACTAGTAGTAGAAGGGAGTGAGAGGGGCTACAAGTACTCATAGATAGAAGAGATACAACTACTCTCAATCAAATCTACTAGTAGTAGAAGGGAGTGAGAGGGGCTACAAGTACTCATAGATAGAAGAGATACAACTACTCTCAATCAAATCTACTAGTAGTAGAAGGGAGTGAGGGGACTACAAGTACTCATAGATAGAAGAGATGCAACTACTCTCAATCAAATCTACTAGTAGTAGAAGGGAGTGAGGGGGCTACAAGTACTCATAGATAGAAGAGATGCAACTACTCTCAATCAAATCTACTAGTAGTAGAAGGGAGTGAGGGGGCTACAAGTACTCATAGATAGAAGAGATACAACTACTCTCAATCCAAATCTACTAGTAGTAGAAGGGAGTGAGAGGGGCTACAAGTACTCATAGATAGAAGAGATACAACTACTCTCAATCAAATCTACTAGTAGTAGAAGGGAGTGAGAGGGGCTACAAGTACTCATAGATAGAAGAGATACAACTACTCTCAATCAAATCTACTAGTAGTAGAAGGGAGTGAGAGGGGGCTACAAGTACTCATAGATAGAAGAGATACAACTACTCTCAATCAAATCTACTAGTAGTAGAAGGGAGTGAGAGGGGCTACAAGTACTCATAGATAGAAGAGATACAACTACTCTCAATCAAATCTACTAGTAGTAGAAGGGAGTGAGGGGACTACAAGTACTCATAGATAGAAGAGATGCAACTACTCTCAATCAAATCTACTAGTAGTAGAAGGGAGTGAGGGGGCTACAAGTACTCATAGATAGAAGAGATGCAACTACTCTCAATCAAATCTACTAGTAGTAGAAGGGAGTGAGGGGGCTACAAGTACTCATAGATAGAAGAGATACAACTACTCTCAATCAAATCTACTAGTAGTAGAAGGGAGTGAGAGGGGCTACAAGTACTCATAGATAGAAGAGATACAACTACTCTCAATCAAATCTACTAGTAGTAGAAGGGAGTGAGAGGGGCTACAAGTACTCATAGATAGAAGAGATACAACTACTCTCAATCAAATCTACTAGTAGTAGAAGGGAGTGAGGGGACTACAAGTACTCATAGATAGAAGAGATACAACTACTCTCAATCAAATCTATTCAGTAGTAGAAGGGAGTGAGAGGGGGTACAAGTACTCATAGATAGAAGAGATACAACTACTCTCAATCAAATCTACTAGTAGTAGAAGGGAGTGAGAGGGGCTACAAGTACTCATAGATAGAAGAGATACAACTACTCTCAATCAAATCTACTAGTAGTAGAAGGGAGTGAGGGGACTACAAGTACTCATAGATAGAAGAGATACAACTACTCTCAATCAAATCTACTAGTAGTAGAAGGGAGTGAGGGGACTACAAGTACTCATAGATAGAAGAGATACAACTACTCTCAATCAAATCTACTAGTAGTAGAAGGGAGTGAGAGGGGCTACAAGTACCTCATAGATAGAAGAGATACAACTACTCTCAATCAAATCTACTAGTAGTAGAAGGGAGTGAGGGGACTACAAGTACTCATAGATAGAAGAGATACAACTACTCTCAATCAAATCTACTAGTAGTAGAAGGGAGTGAGAGGGGCTACAAGTACTCATAGATAGAAGAGATACAACTACTCTCAATCAAATCTACTAGTAGTAGAAGGGAGTGAGAGGGGCTACAAGTACTCATAGATAGAAGAGATACAACTACTCTCAATCAAATCTACTAGTAGTAGAAGGGAGTGAGGGGACTACAAGTACTCATAGATAGAAGAGATGCAACTACTCTCAATCAAATCTACTAGTAGTAGAAGGGAGTGAGGGGGCTACAAGTACTCATAGATAGAAGAGATACAACTACTCTCAATCAAATCTACTAGTAGTAGAAGGGAGTGAGAGGGGCTACAAGTACTCATAGATAGAAGAGATACAACTACTCTCAATCAAATCTACTAGTAGTAGAAGGGAGTGAGAGGGGCTACAAGTACTCATAGATAGAAGAGATACAACTACTCTCAATCAAATCTACTAGTAGTAGAAGGGAGTGAGGGGGCTACAAGTACTCATAGATAGAAGAGATACAACTACTCTCAATCAAATCTATTAGTAGTAGAAGGGAGTGAGAGGGGCTACAAGTACTCATAAATAGAAGAGATACAACTACTCTCAATCAAATCTACTAGTAGTAGAAGGGAGTGAGAGGGGCTACAAGTACTCATAGATAGAAGAGATACAACTACTCTCAATCAAATCTACTAGTAGTAGAAGGGAGTGAGGGGACTACAAGTACTCATAGATAGAAGAGATGCAACTACTCTCAATCAAATCTACTAGTAGTAGAAGGGAGTGAGGGGGCTACAAGTACTCATAGATAGCAAGAGATACAACTACTCTCAATCAAATCTACTAGTAGTAGAAGGGAGTGAGAGGGGCTACAAGTACTCATAGATAGAAGAGATACAACTACTCTCAATCAAATCTACTAGTAGTAGAAGGGAGTGAGGGGACTACAAGTACTCATAGATAGAAGAGATACAACTACTCTCAATCAAATCTATTAGTAGTAGAAGGGAGTGAGAGGGGGTACAAGTACTCATAGATAGAAGAGATACAACTACTCTCAATCAAATCTACTAGTAGTAGAAGGGAGTGAGAGGGGCTACAAGTACTCATAGATAGAAGAGATACAACTACTCTCAATCAAATCTACTAGTAGTAGAAGGGAGTGAGGGGACTACAAGTACTCATAGATAGAAGAGATACAGCTACTCTCAATCAAATCTACTAGTAGTAGAAGGGAGTGAGGGGACTACAAGTACTCATAGATAGAAGAGATACAACTACTCTCAATCAAATCTACTAGTAGTAGAAGGGAGTGAGAGGGGCTACAAGTACTCATAGATAGAAGAGATACAACTACTCTCAATCAAATCTACTAGTAGTAGAAGGGAGTGAGAGGGGCTACAAGTACTCATAGATAGAAGAGATACAACTACTCTCAATCAAATCTACTAGTAGTAGAAGGGAGTGAGGGGACTACAAGTACTCATAGATAGAAGAGATACAACTACTCTCAATCAAATCTACTAGTAGTAGAAGGGAGTGAGAGGGGCTACAAGTACTCATAGATAGAAGAGATACAACTACTCTCAATCAAATCTACTAGTAGTAGAAGGGAGTGAGGGGACTACAAGTACTCATAGATAGAAGAGATGCAACTACTCTCAATCAAATCTACTAGTAGTAGAAGGGAGTGAGGGGACTACAAGTACTCATAGATAGAAGAGATGCAACTACTCTCAATCAAATCTACTAGTAGTAGAAGGGAGTGAGGGGGCTACAAGTACTCATAGATAGAAGAGATGCAACTACTCTCAATCAAATCTACTAGTAGTAGAAGGGAGTGAGGGGGCTGCAAGTACTCATAGATAGAAGAGATACAACTACTCTCAATCAAATCTACTAGTAGTAGAAGGAGTGAGAGGGGCTACAAGTACTCATAGATAGAAGAGATACAACTACTCTCAATCAAATCTACTAGTAGTAGAAGGGAGTGAGAGGGGCTACAAGTACTCATAGATAGAAGAGATACAACTACTCTCAATCAAATCTACTAGTAGTAGAAGGGAGTGAGGGGACTACAAGTACTCATAGATAGAAGAGATACAACTACTCTCAATCAAATCTATTAGTAGTAGAAGGAGTGAGAGGGGGTACAAGTACTCATAGATAGAAGAGATACAACTACTCTCAATCAAATCTACTAGTAGTAGAAGGGAGTGAGAGGGGCTACAAGTACTCATAGATAGAAGAGATACAACTACTCTCAATCAAATCTACTAGTAGTAGAAGGGAGTGAGGGGACTACAAGTACTCATAGATAGAAGAGATACAACTACTCTCAATCAAATCTATTAGTAGTAGAAGGGAGTGAGAGGGGGTACAAGTACTCATAGATAGAAGAGATACAACTACTCTCAATCAAATCTACTAGTAGTAGAAGGGAGTGAGAGGGGCTACAAGTACTCATAGATAGAAGAGATACAACTACTCTCAATCAAATCTACTAGTAGTAGAAGGGAGTGAGGGGACTACAAGTACTCATAGATAGAAGAGATACAACTACTCTCAATCAAATCTACTAGTAGTAGAAGGGAGTGAGGGGACTACAAGTACTCATAGATAGAAGAGATACAACTACTCTCAATCAAATCTACTAGTAGTAGAAGGGAGTGAGAGGGGCTACAAGTACTCATAGATAGAAGAGATACAACTACTCTCAATCAAATGTACTAGTAGTAGAAGGGAGTGAGGGGACTACAAGTACTCATAGATAGAAGAGATACAACTACTCTCAATCAAATTCTACTAGTAGTAGAAGGGAGTGAGAGGGGCTACAAGTACTCATAGATAGAAGAGATACAACTACTCTCAATCAAATCTACTAGTAGTAGAAGGGAGTGAGAGGGGCTACAAGTACTCATAGATAGAAGAGATACAACTACTCTCAATCAAATCTACTAGTAGTAGAAGGGAGTGAGAGGGGCTACAAGTACTCATAGATAGAAGAGATACAACTACTCTCAATCAAATCTACTAGTAGTAGAAGGGAGTGAGGGGGCTACAAGTACTCATAGATAGAAGAGATACAACTACTCTCAATCAAATCTATTAGTAGTAGAAGGGAGTGAGAGGGGCTACAAGTACTCATAAATAGAAGAGATACAACTACTCTCAATCAAATCTACTAGTAGTAGAAGGGAGTGAGAGGGGCTACAAGTACTCATAGATAGAAGAGATACAACTACTCTCAATCAAATCTACTAGTAGTAGAAGGGAGTGAGGGGACTACAAGTACTCATAGATAGAAGAGATGCAACTACTCTCAATCAAATCTACTAGTAGTAGAAGGGAGTGAGGGGGCTACAAGTACTCATAGATAGAAGAGATACAACTACTCTCAATCAAATCTACTAGTAGTAGAAGGGAGTGAGAGGGGCTACAAGTACTCATAGATAGAAGAGATACAACTACTCTCAATCAAATCTATTAGTAGTAGAAGGGAGTGAGAGGGGGTACAAGTACTCATAGATAGAAGAGATACAACTACTCTCAATCAAATCTACTAGTAGTAGAAGGGAGTGAGAGGGGCTACAAGTACTCATAGATAGAAGAGATACAACTACTCTCAATCAAATCTACTAGTAGTAGAAGGGAGTGAGGGGACTACAAGTACTCATAGATAGAAGAGATACAACTACTCTCAATCAAATCTACTAGTAGTAGAAGGGAGTGAGAGGGGCTACAAGTACTCATAGATAGAAGAGATACAACTACTCTCAATCAAATCTACTAGTAGTAGAAGGGAGTGAGGGGACTACAAGTACTCATAGATAGAAGAGATACAACTACTCTCAATCAAATCTACTAGTAGTAGAAGGGAGTGAGATGGGCTACAAGTACTCATAGATAGAAGAGATACAACTACTCTCAATCAAATCTACTAGTAGTAGAAGGGAGTGAGAGGGGCTACAAGTACTCATAGATAGAAGAGATGCAACTACTCTCAATCAAATCTACTAGTAGTAGAAGGGAGTGAGGGGGCTACAAGTACTCATAGATAGAAGAGATACAACTACTCTCAATCAAATCTACTAGTAGTAGAAGGGAGTGAGGGGGCTACAAGTACTCATAGATAGAAGAGATGCAACTACTCTCAATCAAATCTACTAGTAGTAGAAGGGAGTGAGGGGACTACAAGTAATCATAGATAGAAGAGATACAACTACTCTCAATCAAATCTACTAGTAGTAGAAGGGAGTGAGAGGGGCTACAAGTACTCATAGATAGAAGAGATACAACTACTCTCAATCAAATCTACTAGTAGTAGAAGGGAGTGAGGGGACTACAAGTAATCATAGATAGAAGAGATACAACTACTCTCAATCAAATCTACTAGTAGTAGAAGGGAGTGAGGGGGCTACAAGTACTCATAGATAGAAGAGATACAACTACTCTCAATCAAATCTACTAGTAGTAGAGGGAGTGAGAGGGGCTACAAGTACTCATAGATAGAAGAGATACAACTACTCTCAATCAAATCTACTAGTAGTAGAAGGGAGTGAGGGGACTACAAGTACTCATAGATAGAAGAGATGCAACTACTCTCAATCAAATCTACTAGTAGTAGAAGGGAGTGAGGGGGCTACAAGTACTCATAGATAGAAGAGATACAACTACTCTCAATCAAATCTACTAGTAGTAGAAGGGAGTGAGAGGGGCTACAAGTACTCATAGATAGAAGAGATACAAACTACTCTCAATCAAATCTACTAGTAGTAGAAGGGAGTGAGAGGGGCTACAAGTACTCATAGATAGAAGAGATACAACTACTCTCAATCAAATCTACTAGTAGTAGAAGGGAGTGAGAGGGGCTACAAGTACTCATAGATAGAAGAGATACAACTACTCTCAATCAAATCTACTAGTAGTAGAAGGGAGTGAGGGGACTACAAGTACTCATAGATAGAAGAGATACAACTACTCTCAATCAAATCTACTAGTAGATTTGATTGAGAGTAGTTGTATCTCTTCTATCTATGAGTACTTGTAGTCCCCTCACTCCCCTTCTACTACTAGTAGATTTGATTGAGAGTAGTTGTATCTCTTCTATCTATGAGTACTTGTAGCCCCCTCTCACTCCCTTCTACTACTAGTAGATTTGATTGAGAGTAGTTGTATCTCTTCTATCTATGAGTACTTGTAGCCCCCTCTCACTCCCCTTCTACTACTAGTAGATTTGATTGAGAGTAGTTGTATCTCTTCTATCTATGAGTACTTGTAGCCCCTCTCACTCCCTTCTACTACTAGTAGATTTGATTGAGAGTAGTTGTATCTCTTCTATCTATGAGTACTTGTAGCCCCCTCACTCCCTTCTACTACTAGTAGATTTGATTGAGAGTAGTTGCATCTCTTCTATCTATGAGTACTTGTAGTCCCCTCACTCCCTTCTACTACTAGTAGATTTGATTGAGAGTAGTTGTATCTCTTCTATCTATGAGTACTTGTAGCCCCCTCTCACTCCCTTCTACTACTAGTAGATTTGATTGAGAGTAGTTGTATCTCTTCTATCTATGAGTACTTGTAGCCCCCTCACTCCCTTCTACTACTAGTAGATTTGATTGAGAGTAGTTGTATCTCTTCTATCTATGATTACTTGTAGTCCCCTCACTCCCTTCTACTACTAGTAGATTTGATTGAGAGTAGTTGTATCTCTTCTATCTATGAGTACTTGTAGCCCCTCTCACTCCCTTCTACTACTAGTAGATTTGATTGAGAGTAGTTGTATCTCTTCTATCTATGATTACTTGTAGTCCCCTCACTCCCTTCTACTACTAGTAGATTTGATTGAGAGTAGTTGCATCTCTTCTATCTATGAGTACTTGTAGCCCCCCTCACTCCCTTCTACTACTAGTAGATTTGATTGAGAGTAGTTGTATCTCTTCTATCTATGAGTACTTGTAGCCCCCCTCACTCCCTTCTACTACTAGTAGATTTGATTGAGAGTAGTTGCATCTCTTCTATCTATGAGTACTTGTAGCCCCTCTCACTCCCTTCTACTACTAGTAGATTTGATTGAGAGTAGTTGTATCTCTTCTATCTATGAGTACTTGTAGCCCATCTCACTCCCTTCTACTACTAGTAGATTTGATTGAGAGTAGTTGTATCTCTTCTATCTATGAGTACTTGTAGTCCCCCTCACTCCCTTCTACTACTAGTAGATTTGATTGAGAGTAGTTGTATCTCTTCTATCTATGAGTACTTGTAGCCCCCTCTCACTCCCTTCTACTACTAGTAGATTTGATTGAGAGTAGTTGTATCTCTTCTATCTATGAGTACTTGTAGTCCCCCTCACTCCCTTCTACTACTAGTAGATTTGATTGAGAGTAGTTGTATCTCTTCTATCTATGAGTACTTGTAGCCCCCTCTCACTCCCTTCTACTACTAGTAGATTTGATTGAGAGTAGTTGTATCTCTTCTATCTATGAGTACTTGTACCCCCTCTCACTCCCTTCTACTACTAATAGATTTGATTGAGAGTAGTTGTATCTCTTCTATCTATGAGTACTTGTAGCCCCTCTCACTCCCTTCTACTACTAGTAGATTTGATTGAGAGTAGTTGTATCTCTTCTATCTATGAGTACTTGTAGCCCCCTCACTCCCTTCTACTACTAGTAGATTTGATTGAGAGTAGTTGCATCTCTTCTATCTATGAGTACTTGTAGTCCCCCTCACTCCCTTCTACTACTAGTAGATTTGATTGAGAGTAGTTGTATCTCTTCTATCTATGAGTACTTGTAGCCCCTCTCACTCCCTTCTACTACTAGTAGATTTGATTGAGAGTAGTTGTATCTCTTCTATTTATGAGTACTTGTAGCCCCTCTCACTCCCTTCTACTACTAATAGATTTGATTGAGAGTAGTTGTATCTCTTCTATCTATGAGTACTTGTAGCCCCCTCACTCCCTTCTACTACTAGTAGATTTGATTGAGAGTAGTTGTATCTCTTCTATCTATGAGTACTTGTAGCCCCTCTCACTCCCTTCTACTACTAGTAGATTTGATTGAGAGTAGTTGTATCTCTTCTATCTATGAGTACTTGTAGCCCCTCTCACTCCCTTCTACTACTAGTAGATTTGATTGAGAGTAGTTGTATCTCTTCTATCTATGAGTACTTGTAGCCCCTCTCACTCCCTTCTACTACTAGTAGATTTGATTGAGAGTAGTTGTATCTCTTCTATCTATGAGTACTTGTAGTCCCCTCACTCCCTTCTACTACTAGTACATTTGATTGAGAGTAGTTGTATCTCTTCTATCTATGAGTACTTGTAGCCCCTCTCACTCCCTTCTACTACTAGTAGATTTGATTGAGAGTAGTTGTATCTCTTCTATCTATGAGTACTTGTAGTCCCCTCACTCCCTTCTACTACTAGTAGATTTGATTGAGAGTAGTTGTATCTCTTCTATCTATGAGTACTTGTAGTCCCCTCACTCCCTTCTACTACTAGTAGATTTGATGAGAGTAGTTGTATCTCTTCTATCTATGAGTACTTGTAGCCCCCTCTCACTCCCTTCTACTACTAGTAGATTTGATTGAGAGTAGTTGTATCTCTTCTATCTATGAGTACTTGTACCCCCTCTCACTCCCTTCTACTACTAATAGATTTGATTGAGAGTAGTTGTATCTCTTCTATCTATGAGTACTTGTAGTCCCCTCACTCCCTTCTACTACTAGTAGATTTGATTGAGAGTAGTTGTATCTCTTCTATCTATGAGTACTTGTAGCCCCTCTCACTCCCTTCTACTACTAGTAGATTTGATTGAGAGTAGTTGTATCTCTTCTATCTATGAGTACTTGTACCCCCTCTCACTCCCTTCTACTACTAATAGATTTGATTGAGAGTAGTTGTATCTCTTCTATCTATGAGTACTTGTAGTCCCCTCACTCCCTTCTACTACTAGTAGATTTGATTGAGAGTAGTTGTATCTCTTCTATCTATGAGTACTTGTAGCCCCTCTCACTCCCTTCTACTACTAGTAGATTTGATTGAGAGTAGTTGTATCTCTTCTATCTATGAGTACTTGTAGCCCCCTCTCACTCCCTTCTACTACTAGTAGATTTGATTGAGAGTAGTTGTATCTCTTCTATCTATGAGTACTTGCAGCCCCCTCACTCCCTTCTACTACTAGTAGATTTGATTGAGAGTAGTTGCATCTCTTCTATCTATGAGTACTTGTAGCCCCCTCACTCCCTTCTACTACTAGTAGATTTGATTGAGAGTAGTTGCATCTCTTCTATCTATGAGTACTTGTAGTCCCCTCACTCCCTTCTACTACTAGTAGATTTGATTGAGAGTAGTTGCATCTCTTCTATCTATGAGTACTTGTAGTCCCCTCACTCCCTTCTACTACTAGTAGATTTGATTGAGAGTAGTTGTATCTCTTCTATCTATGAGTACTTGTAGCCCTCTCACTCCCTTCTACTACTAGTAGATTTGATTGAGAGTAGTTGTATCTCTTCTATCTATGAGTACTTGTAGTCCCCTCACTCCCTTCTACTACTAGTAGATTTGATTGAGAGTAGTTGTATCTCTTCTATCTATGAGTACTTGTAGCCCCTCTCACTCCCTTCTACTACTAGTAGATTTGATTGAGAGTAGTTGTATCTCTTCTATCTATGAGTACTTGTAGCCCCTCTCACTCCCTTCTACTACTAGTAGATTTGATTGAGAGTAGTTGTATCTCTTCTATCTATGAGTACTTGTAGTCCCCTCACTCCCTTCTACTACTAGTAGATTTGATTGAGAGTAGCTGTATCTCTTCTATCTATGAGTACTTGTAGTCCCCTCACTCCCTTCTACTACTAGTAGATTTGATTGAGAGTAGTTGTATCTCTTCTATCTATGAGTACTTGTAGCCCCTCTCACTCCCTTCTACTACTAGTAGATTTGATTGAGAGTAGTTGTATCTCTTCTATCTATGAGTACTTGTACCCCCTCTCACTCCCTTCTACTACTAATAGATTTGATTGAGAGTAGTTGTATCTCTTCTATCTATGAGTACTTGTAGTCCCCCTCACTCCCTTCTACTACTAGTAGATTTGATTGAGAGTAGTTGTATCTCTTCTATCTATGAGTACTTGCAGCCCCCTCACTCCCTTCTACTACTAGTAGATTTGATTGAGAGTAGTTGCATCTCTTCTATCTATGAGTACTTGTAGCCCCCTCACTCCCTTCTACTACTAGTAGATTTGATTGAGAGTAGTTGCATCTCTTCTATCTATGAGTACTTGTAGTCCCCTCACTCCCTTCTACTACTAGTAGATTTGATTGAGAGTAGTTGCATCTCTTCTATCTATGAGTACTTGTAGTCCCCTCACTCCCTTCTACTACTAGTAGATTTGATTGAGAGTAGTTGTATCTCTTCTATCTATGAGTACTTGTAGCCCCTCTCACTCCCTTCTACTACTAGTAGATTTGATTGAGAGTAGTTGTATCTCTTCTATCTATGAGTACTTGTAGTCCCCTCACTCCCTTCTACTACTAGTAGATTTGATTGAGAGTAGTTGTATCTCTTCTATCTATGAGTACTTGTAGCCCCTCTCACTCCTTCTACTACTAGTAGATTTGATTGAGAGTAGTTGTATCTCTTCTATCTATGAGTACTTGTAGCCCCTCTCACTCCCTTCTACTACTAGTAGATTTGATTGAGAGTAGTTGTATCTCTTCTATCTATGAGTACTTGTAGTCCCCTCACTCCTTCTACTACTAGTAGATTTGATTGAGAGTAGTTGCATCTCTTCTATCTATGAGTACTTGTAGTCCCCTCACTCCTTCTACTACTAGTAGATTTGATTGAGAGTAGTTGTATCTCTTCTATCTATGAGTACTTGTAGCCCCTCTCACTCCCTTCTACTACTAGTAGATTTGATTGAGAGTAGTTGTATCTCTTCTATCTATGAGTACTTGTACCCCCTCTCACTCCCTTCTACTACTAGTAGATTTGATTGAGAGTAGTTGTATCTCTTCTATCTATGAGTACTTGTAGTCCCCTCACTCCCTTCTACTACTAGTAGATTTGATTGAGAGTAGTTGTATCTCTTCTATCTATGAGTACTTGTAGCCCCTCTCACTCCCTTCTACTACTAGTAGATTTGATTGAGAGTAGTTGTATCTCTTCTATCTATGAGTACTTGTAGCCCCCTCACTCCCTTCTACTACTAGTAGATTTGATTGAGAGTAGTTGTATCTCTTCTATCTATGAGTACTTGTAGTCCCCTCACTCCCTTCTACTACTAGTAGATTTGATTGAGAGTAGTTGTATCTCTTCTATCTATGAGTACTTGTAGCCCTCTCACTCCCTTCTACTACTAGTAGATTTGATTGAGAGTAGTTGTATCTCTTCTATTTATGAGTACTTGTAGCCCCTCTCACTCCCTTCTACTACTAATAGATTTGATTGAGAGTAGTTGTATCTCTTCTATCTATGAGTACTTGTAGCCCCCTCACTCCCTTCTACTACTAGTAGATTTGATTGAGAGTAGTTGTATCTCTTCTATCTATGAGTACTTGTAGCCCCTCTCACTCCCTTCTACTACTAGTAGATTTGATTGAGAGTAGTTGTATCTCTTCTATCTATGAGTACTTGTAGCCCCTCTCACTCCCTTCTACTACTAGTAGATTTGATTGAGAGTAGTTGTATCTCTTCTATCTATGAGTACTTGTAGCCCCCTCACTCCCTTCTACTACTAGTAGATTTGATTGAGAGTAGTTGCATCTCTTCTATCTATGAGTACTTGTAGTCCCCCTCCCTTCTACTACTAGTAGATTTGATTGAGAGTAGTTGTATCCTTCTACTACTAGTAGTAGATTTGATTGAGAGTAGTTGCATCTCTTCTATCTATACTAGTAGATACTCTGAGTAGTAGTCCCCTCACTCCCTTCTACTACTAGTAGATTTGATTGAGAGTAGTTGTATCTCTTCTATCTATGAGTACTTGTAGCCCCTCTCACTCCCTTCTACTACTAGTAGATTTGATTGAGAGTAGTTGTATCTCTTCTATCTATGAGTACTTGTAGTCCCCTCTCCCTTCTACTCCCTTCTACTACTAGTCCCCTCAGTATTTGATTGAGAGTAGTTGTATCTCTTCTATCTATGAGTACTTGTAGCCCCTCTCACTCCCTTCTACTACTAGTAGATTTGATTGAGAGTAGTTGTATCTCTTCTATCTATGAGTACTTGTACCCCCTCTCACTCCCTTCTACTACTAATAGATTTGATTGAGAGTAGTTGTATCTCTTCTATCTATGAGTACTTGTAGTCCCCTCACTCCCTTCTACTACTAGTAGATTTGATTGAGAGTAGTTGTATCTCTTCTATCTATGAGTACTTGTAGCCCCTCTCACTCCCTTCTACTACTAGTAGATTTGATTGAGAGTAGTTGTATCTCTTCTATCTATGAGTACTTGTAGCCCCTCTCACTCCCTTCTACTACTAGTAGATTTGATTGAGAGTAGTTGTATCTCTTCTATCTATGAGTACTTGTAGCCCCCTCACTCCCTTCTACTACTAGTAGATTTGATTGAGAGTAGTTGCATCTCTTCTATCTATGAGTACTTGTAGCCCCCTCACTCCCTTCTACTACTAGTAGATTTGATTGAGAGTAGTTGCATCTCTTCTATCTATGAGTACTTGTAGTCCCCTCACTCCCTTCTACTACTAGTAGATTTGATTGAGAGTAGTTGTATCTCTTCTATCTATGAGTACTTGTAGCCCCTCTCACTCCCTTCTACTACTAGTAGATTTGATTGAGAGTAGTTGTATCTCTTCTATCTATGAGTACTTGTAGCCCCTCTCACTCCCTTCTACTACTAGTAGATTTGATTGAGAGTAGTTGTATCTCTTCTATCTATGAGTACTTGTAGTCTCCCTCACTACTAGTAGATTTGATTGAGAGTAGTTGTATCCTTCTATCTACTAGTAGTAGATTTGATTGAGAGTAGTTGTATCTCTTCTATCTATGAGTACTTGTAGCCCCCTCCCCTCACTACTAGTAGATTTGATTGAGAGTAGTTGCCTTCTACTACTAGCCCCCTAGTAGATTTGATTGAGAGTAGTTGTATCTCTTCTATCCCTTCTATACTAGAGATACTTGAGTAGTAGCCCCTCTCACTACCCTTCTATCTATGAGTACTTGTAGCCCCTAGAGATTTGATTGAGAGTAGTTGTATCTCTTCTATCTATGAGTACTTGTAGCCCCTCTCACTCTAGTAGATTTGATTGAGAGTAGTTGTATCCTTCTACTACTTGTAGTAGATTTGATTGAGAGTAGTTGTATCTCTTCTATCTATGAGTACTTGTAGCCCCCTCACTCCCTTCTACTACTAGTAGATTTGATTGAGAGTAGTTGCATCTCTTCCCCTATCTATGAGTACTTGTAGTAGCCCCCTCACTCCCTTCTACTACTAGTAGATTTGATTGAGAGTAGTTGCATCTCTTCTATCTATGAGTACTTGTAGCCCCCTCCCCTCACTACTAGTAGATTTGATTGAGAGTAGTTGCCTTCTACTACTAGTCCCCTCAGAGATTTGATTGAGAGTAGTTGTATCTCTTCTATCTATGAGTACTTGTAGCCCCTCTCACTCCCTTCTACTACTAGTAGATTTGATTGAGAGTAGTTGTATCTCTTCTATCTATGAGTACTTGTAGTCCCCTCACTCCTTCTACTACTAGTAGATTTGATTGAGAGTAGTTGTATCTCTTCTATCTATGAGTACTTGTAGTCCCCTCACTCCCTTCTACTACTAGTAGATTTGATTGAGAGTAGTTGTATCTCTTCTATCTATGAGTACTTGTAGCCCCTCTCACTCCCTTCTACTACTAGTAGATTTGATTGAGAGTAGTTGTATCTCTTCTATCTATGAGTACTTGTACCCCCCTCTCACTCCCTTCTACTACTAATAGATTTGATTGAGAGTAGTTGTATCTCTTCTATCTATGAGTACTTGTAGTCCCCTCACTCCCTTCTACTACTAGTAGATTTGATTGAGAGTAGTTGTATCTCTTCTATCTATGAGTACTTGTAGCCCCTCTCACTCCCTTCTACTACTAGTAGATTTGATTGAGAGTAGTTGTATCTCTTCTATCTATGAGTACTTGTAGCCCCCTCACTCCCTTCTACTACTAGTAGATTTGATTGAGAGTAGTTGCATCTCTTCTATCTATGAGTACTTGTAGTCCCCTCACTCCCTTCTACTACTAGTAGATTTGATTGAGAGTAGTTGTATCTCTTCTATCTATGAGTACTTGTAGCCCCTCTCACTCCTTCTACTACTAGTAGATTTGATTGAGAGTAGTTGTATCTCTTCTATCTATGAGTACTTGTAGCCCCTCTCACTCCCTTCTACTACTAGTAGATTTGATTGAGAGTAGTTGTATCTCTTCTATCTATGAGTACTTGTAGTCCCCTCACTCCCTTCTACTACTAGTAGATTTGATTGAGAGTAGTTGTATCTCTTCTATCTATGAGTACTTGTAGCCCCTCTCACTCCCTTCTACTACTAGTAGATTTGATTGAGAGTAGTTGTATCTCTTCTATCTATGAGTACTTGTAGCCCCTCTCACTCCCTTCTACTACTAGTAGATTTGATTGAGAGTAGTTGTATCTCTTCTATCTATGAGTACTTGTACCCCCTCTCACTCCCTTCTACTACTAATAGATTTGATTGAGAGTAGTTGTATCTCTTCTATCTATGAGTACTTGTAGCCCCTCTCACTCCCTTCTACTACTAGTAGATTTGATTGAGAGTAGTTGTATCTCTTCTATCTATGAGTACTTGTAGTCCCCTCACTCCCTTCTACTACTAGTAGATTGATTGAGAGTAGTTGTATCTCTTCTATCTATGAGTACTTGTAGCCCCTCTCACTCCCTTCTACTACTAGTAGATTTGATTGAGAGTAGTTGTATCTCTTCTATCTATGAGTACTTGTACCCCCTCTCACTCCCTTCTACTACTAATAGATTTGATTGAGAGTAGTTGTATCTCTTCTATCTATGAGTACTTGTAGTCCCCTCACTCCCTTCTACTACTAGTAGATTTGATTGAGAGTAGTTGTATCTCTTCTATCTATGAGTACTTGTAGCCCCTCTCACTCCCTTCTACTACTAGTAGATTTGATTGAGAGTAGTTGTATCTCTTCTATCTATGAGTACTTGTAGCCCCCTCACTCCCTTCTACTACTAGTAGATTTGATTGAGAGTAGTTGCATCTCTTCTATCTATGAGTACTTGTAGTCCCCTCACTCCCTTCTACTACTAGTAGATTTGATTGAGAGTAGTTGTATCTCTTCTATCTATGAGTACTTGTAGCCCCTCTCACTCCCTTCTACTACTAGTAGATTTGATTGAGAGTAGTTGTATCTCTTCTATCTATGAGTACTTGTAGCCCCTCTCACTCCCTTCTACTACTAGTAGATTTGATTGAGAGTAGTTGTATCTCTTCTATCTATGAGTACTTGTAGTCCCCCTCACTCCTTCTACTACTAGTAGATTTGATTGAGAGTAGTTGTATCTCTTCTATCTATGAGTACTTGTAGCCCCTCTCACTCCCTTCTACTACTAGTAGATTTGATTGAGAGTAGTTGTATCTCTTCTATCTATGAGTACTTGTAGTCCCCTCACTCCCTTCTACTACTAGTAGATTTGATTGAGAGTAGTTGTATCTCTTCTATCTATGAGTACTTGTAGTCCCCTCACTCCCTTCTACTACTAGTAGATTTGATTGAGAGTAGTTGTATCTCTTCTATCTATGAGTACTTGTAGCCCCTCTCACTCCCTTCTACTACTAGTAGATTTGATTGAGAGTAGTTGTATCTCTTCTATCTATGAGTACTTGTACCCCCTCTCACTCCCTTCTACTACTAATAGATTTGATTGAGAGTAGTTGTATCTCTTCTATCTATGAGTACTTGTAGTCCCCTCACTCCCTTCTACTACTAGTAGATTTGATTGAGAGTAGTTGTATCTCTTCTATCTATGAGTACTTGTAGCCCCTCTCACTCCCTTCTACTACTAGTAGATTTGATTGAGAGTAGTTGTATCTCTTCTATCTATGAGTACTTGTAGCCCCCTCACTCCCTTCTACTACTAGTAGATTTGATTGAGAGTAGTTGCATCTCTTCTATCTATGAGTACTTGTAGTCCCCTCACTCCCTTCTACTACTAGTAGATTTGATTGAGAGTAGTTGTATCTCTTCTATCTATGAGTACTTGTAGCCCCTCTCACTCCCTTCTACTACTAGTAGATTTGATTGAGAGTAGTTGTATCTCTTCTATCTATGAGTACTTGTAGCCCCTCTCACTCCCTTCTACTACTAGTAGATTTGATTGAGAGTAGTTGTATCTCTTCTATCTATGAGTACTTGTAGTCCCCTCACTCCCTTCTACTACTAGTAGATTTGATTGAGAGTAGTTGTATCTCTTCTATCTATGAGTACTTGTAGCCCCTCTCACTCCCTTCTACTACTAGTAGATTTGATTGAGAGTAGTTGTATCTCTTCTATCTATGAGTACTTGTAGCCCCTCTCACTCCCTTCTACTACTAGTAGATTTGATTGAGAGTAGTTGTATCTCTTCTATCTATGAGTACTTGTACCCCCTCTCACTCCCTTCTACTACTAATAGATTTGATTGAGAGTAGTTGTATCTCTTCTATCTATGAGTACTTGTAGCCCCTCTCACTCCCTTCTACTACTAGTAGATTTGATTGAGAGTAGTTGTATCTCTTCTATCTATGAGTACTTGTAGTCCCCTCACTCCCTTCTACTACTAGTAGATTTGATTGAGAGTAGTTGTATCTCTTCTATCTATGAGTACTTGTAGCCCCTCTCACTCCCTTCTACTACTAGTAGATTTGATTGAGAGTAGTTGTATCTCTTCTATCTATGAGTACTTGTACCCCCTCTCACTCCCTTCTACTACTAATAGATTTGATTGAGAGTAGTTGTATCTCTTCTATCTATGAGTACTTGTAGTCCCCTCACTCCCTTCTACTACTAGTAGATTTGATTGAGAGTAGTTGTATCTCTTCTATCTATGAGTACTTGTAGCCCCTCTCACTCCCTTCTACTACTAGTAGATTTGATTGAGAGTAGTTGTATCTCTTCTATCTATGAGTACTTGTAGCCCCCTCACTCCCTTCTACTACTAGTAGATTTGATTGAGAGTAGTTGCATCTCTTCTATCTATGAGTACTTGTAGTCCCCTCACTCCCTTCTACTACTAGTAGATTTGATTGAGAGTAGTTGTATCTCTTCTATCTATGAGTACTTGTAGCCCCTCTCACTCCCTTCTACTACTAGTAGATTTGATTGAGAGTAGTTGTATCTCTTCTATCTATGAGTACTTGTAGCCCCTCTCACTCCCTTCTACTACTAGTAGATTTGATTGAGAGTAGTTGTATCTCTTCTATCTATGAGTACTTGTAGTCCCCTCACTCCCTTCTACTACTAGTAGATTTGATTGAGAGTAGTTGTATCTCTTCTATCTATGAGTACTTGTAGCCCCTCTCACTCCCTTCTACTACTAGTAGATTTGATTGAGAGTAGTTGTATCTCTTCTATCTATGAGTACTTGTAGTCCCCTCACTCCCTTCTACTACTAGTAGATTTGATTGAGAGTAGTTGTATCTCTTCTATCTATGAGTACTTGTAGTCCCCTCACTCCCTTCTACTACTAGTAGATTTGATTGAGAGTAGTTGTATCTCTTCTATCTATGAGTACTTGTAGCCCCTCTCACTCCCTTCTACTACTAGTAGATTTGATTGAGAGTAGTTGTATCTCTTCTATCTATGAGTACTTGTACCCCCTCTCACTCCCTTCTACTACTAATAGATTTGATTGAGAGTAGTTGTATCTCTTCTATCTAGGAGTACTTGTAGTCCCCTCACTCCCTTCTACTACTAGTAGATTTGATTGAGAGTAGTTGTATCTCTTCTATCTATGAGTACTTGTAGCCCCTCTCACTCCCTTCTACTACTAGTAGATTTGATTGAGAGTAGTTGTATCTCTTCTATCTATGAGTACTTGTAGCCCCTCTCACTCCCTTCTACTACTAGTAGATTTGATTGAGAGTAGTTGTATCTCTTCTATCTATGAGTACTTGTAGCCCCCTCACTCCCTTCTACTACTAGTAGATTTGATTGAGAGTAGTTGCATCTCTTCTATCTATGAGTACTTGTAGCCCCCTCACTCCCTTCTACTACTAGTAGATTTGATTGAGAGTAGTTGCATCTCTTCTATCTATGAGTACTTGTAGTCCCCTCACTCCCTTCTACTACTAGTAGATTTGATTGAGAGTAGTTGTATCTCTTCTATCTATGAGTACTTGTAGCCCCTCTCACTCCCTTCTACTACTAGTAGATTTGATTGAGAGTAGTTGTATCTCTTCTATCTATGAGTACTTGTAGCCCCTCTCACTCCCTTCTACTACTAGTAGATTTGATTGAGAGTAGTTGTATCTCTTCTATCTATGAGTACTTGTAGTCCCCTCACTCCCTTCTACTACTAGTAGATTTGATTGAGAGTAGTTGTATCTCTTCTATCTATGAGTACTTGTAGTCCCCTCACTCCCTTCTACTACTAGTAGATTTGATTGAGAGTAGTTGTATCTCTTCTATCTATGAGTACTTGTAGCCCCTCTCACTCCCTTCTACTACTAGTAGATTTGATTGAGAGTAGTTGTATCTCTTCTATCTATGAGTACTTGTAGCCCCTCTCACTCCCTTCTACTACTAGTAGATTTGATTGAGAGTAGTTGTATCTCTTCTATCTATGAGTACTTGTAGTCCCCTCACTCCCCTTCTACTACTAGTAGATTTGATTGAGAGTAGTTGTATCTCTTCTATCTATGAGTACTTGTAGTCCCCTCACTCCCTTCTACTACTAGTAGATTTGATTGAGAGTAGTTGTATCTCTTCTATCTATGAGTACTTGTAGCCCCTCTCACTCCCTTCTACTACTAGTAGATTTGATTGAGAGTAGTTGTATCTCTTCTATCTATGAGTACTTGTACCCCCTCTCACTCCCTTCTACTACTAATAGATTTGATTGAGAGTAGTTGTATCTCTTCTATCTATGAGTACTTGTAGTCCCCTCACTCCCTTCTACTACTAGTAGATTTGATTGAGAGTAGTTGTATCTCTTCTATCTATGAGTACTTGTAGCCCCTCTCACTCCCTTCTACTACTAGTAGATTTGATTGAGAGTAGTTGTATCTCTTCTATCTATGAGTACTTGTAGCCCCTCACTCCCTTCTACTACTAGTAGATTTGATTGAGAGTAGTTGCATCTCTTCTATCTATGAGTACTTGTAGTCCCCTCACTCCCTTCTACTACTAGTAGATTTGATTGAGAGTAGTTGTATCTCTTCTATCTATGAGTACTTGTAGCCCCTCTCACTCCCTTCTACTACTAGTAGATTTGATTGAGAGTAGTTGTATCTCTTCTATCTATGAGTACTTGTAGCCCCTCTCACTCCCTTCTACTACTAGTAGATTTGATTGAGAGTAGTTGTATCTCTTCTATCTATGAGTACTTGTAGCCCCTCTCACTCCCTTCTACTACTAGTAGATTTGATTGAGAGTAGTTGTATCTCTTCTATCTATGAGTACTTGTAGCCCCCTCACTCCCTTCTACTACTAGTAGATTTGATTGAGAGTAGTTGCATCTCTTCTATCTATGAGTACTTGTAGCCCCCTCACTCCCTTCTACTACTAGTAGATTTGATTGAGAGTAGTTGCATCTCTTCTATCTATGAGTACTTGTAGTCCCCTCACTCCCTTCTACTACTAGTAGATTTGATTGAGAGTAGTTGTATCTCTTCTATCTATGAGTACTTGTAGCCCCTCTCACTCCCTTCTACTACTAGTAGATTTGATTGAGAGTAGTTGTATCTCTTCTATCTATGAGTACTTGTAGCCCCTCTCACTCCCTTCTACTACTAGTAGATTTGATTGAGAGTAGTTGTATCTCTTCTATCTATGAGTACTTGTAGCCCCCTCACTCCCCTTCTACTACTAGTAGATTTGATTGAGAGTAGTTGTATCTCTTCTATCTATGAGTACTTGTAGTCCCCTCACTCCCTTCTACTACTAGTAGATTTGATTGAGAGTAGTTGTATCTCTTCTATCTATGAGTACTTGTAGCCCCTCTCACTCCCTTCTACTACTAGTAGATTTGATTGAGAGTAGTTGTATCTCTTCTATCTATGAGTACTTGTAGTCCCTCTCACTCCCTTCTACTACTAGTAGATTTGATTGAGAGTAGTTGTATCTCTTCTATCTATGAGTACTTGTAGTCCCCTCACTCCCTTCTACTACTAGTAGATTTGATTGAGAGTAGTTGTATCTCTTCTATCTATGAGTACTTGTAGCCCCTCTCACTCCCTTCTACTACTAGTAGATTTGATTGAGAGTAGTTGTATCTCTTCTATCTATGAGTACTTGTAGCCCCCTCACTCCCTTCTACTACTAGTAGATTTGATTGAGAGTAGTTGCATCTCTTCTATCTATGAGTACTTGTAGTCCCCTCACTCCCTTCTACTACTAGTAGATTTGATTGAGAGTAGTTGTATCTCTTCTATCTATGAGTACTTGTAGCCCCTCTCACTCCCTTCTACTACTAGTAGATTTGATTGAGAGTAGTTGTATCTCTTCTATCTATGAGTACTTGTAGCCCCTCTCACTCCCTTCTACTACTAGTAGATTTGATTGAGAGTAGTTGTATCTCTTCTATCTATGAGTACTTGTAGTCCCCTCACTCCCTTCTACTACTAGTAGATTTGATTGAGAGTAGTTGTATCTCTTCTATCTATGAGTACTTGTAGCCCCTCTCACTCCCTTCTACTACTAGTAGATTTGATTGAGAGTAGTTGTATCTCTTCTATCTATGAGTACTTGTAGTCCCCTCACTCCCTTCTACTACTAGTAGATTTGATTGAGAGTAGTTGTATCTCTTCTATCTATGAGTACTTGTAGTCCCCTCACTCCCTTCTACTACTAGTAGATTTGATTGAGAGTAGTTGTATCTCTTCTATCTATGAGTACTTGTAGCCCCTCTCACTCCCTTCTACTACTAGTAGATTTGATTGAGAGTAGTTGTATCTCTTCTATCTATGAGTACTTGTACCCCCTCTCACTCCCTTCTACTACTAATAGATTTGATTGAGAGTAGTTGTATCTCTTCTATCTATGAGTACTTGTAGTCCCCTCACTCCCTTCTACTACTAGTAGATTTGATTGAGAGTAGTTGTATCTCTTCTATCTATGAGTACTTGTAGCCCCTCTCACTCCCTTCTACTACTAGTAGATTTGATTGAGAGTAGTTGTATCTCTTCTATCTATGAGTACTTGTAGCCCCTCTCACTCCCTTCTACTACTAGTAGATTTGATTGAGAGTAGTTGTATCTCTTCTATCTATGAGTACTTGTAGCCCCCTCACTCCCTTCTACTACTAGTAGATTTGATTGAGAGTAGTTGCATCTCTTCTATCTATGAGTACTTGTAGCCCCCTCACTCCCTTCTACTACTAGTAGATTTGATTGAGAGTAGTTGCATCTCTTCTATCTATGAGTACTTGTAGTCCCCTCACTCCCTTCTACTACTAGTAGATTTGATTGAGAGTAGTTGTATCTCTTCTATCTATGAGTACTTGTAGCCCCTCTCACTCCCTTCTACTACTAGTAGATTTGATTGAGAGTAGTTGTATCTCTTCTATCTATGAGTACTTGTAGCCCCTCTCACTCCCTTCTACTACTAGTAGATTTGATTGAGAGTAGTTGTATCTCTTCTATCTATGAGTACTTGTAGTCCCCTCACTCCCTTCTACTACTAGTAGATTTGATTGAGAGTAGTTGTATCTCTTCTATCTATGAGTACTTGTAGTCCCCTCACTCCCTTCTACTACTAGTAGATTTGATTGAGAGTAGTTGTATCTCTTCTATCTATGAGTACTTGTAGCCCCTCTCACTCCCTTCTACTACTAGTAGATTTGATTGAGAGTAGTTGTATCTCTTCTATCTATGAGTACTTGTAGCCCCTCTCACTCCCTTCTACTACTAGTAGATTTGATTGAGAGTAGTTGTATCTCTTCTATCTATGAGTACTTGTAGCCCCCTCACTCCCTTCTACTACTAGTAGATTTGATTGAGAGTAGTTGCATCTCTTCTATCTATGAGTACTTGTAGCCCCCTCACTCCCTTCTACTACTAGTAGATTTGATTGAGAGTAGTTGTATCTCTTCTATCTATGAGTACTTGTAGCCCCTCTCACTCCCTTCTACTACTAGTAGATTTGATTGAGAGTAGTTGTATCTCTTCTATCTATGAGTACTTGTAGTCCCCTCACTCCCTTCTACTACTAGTAGATTTGATTGAGAGTAGTTGTATCTCTTCTATCTATGAGTACTTGTAGTCCCCTCACTCCCTTCTACTACTAGTAGATTTGATTGAGAGTAGTTGTATCTCTTCTATCTATGAGTACTTGTAGCCCCTCTCACTCCCTTCTACTACTGGTAGATTTGATTGAGAGTAGTTGTATCTCTTCTATCTATGAGTACTTGTAGCCCCTCTCACTCCCTTCTACTACTAGTAGATTTGATTGAGAGTAGTTGTATCTCTTCTATCTATGAGTACTTGTAGCCCCTCACTCCCTTCTACTACTAGTAGATTTGATTGAGAGTAGTTGCATCTCTTCTATCTATGAGTACTTGTAGCCCCCTCACTCCCTTCTACTACTAGTAGAATTGATTGAGAGTAGTTGCATCTCTTCTATCTATGAGTACTTGTAGTCCCCTCACTCCCTTCTACTACTAGTAGATTTGATTGAGAGTAGTTGTATCTCTTCTATCTATGAGTACTTGTAGCCCCTCTCACTCCCTTCTACTACTAGTAGATTTGATTGAGAGTAGTTGTATCTCTTCTATCTATGAGTACTTGTAGTCCCCTCACTCCCTTCTACTACTAGTAGATTTGATTGAGAGTAGTTGTATCTCTTCTATCTATGAGTACTTGTAGCCCCTCTCACTCCCTTCTACTACTAGTAGATTTGATTGAGAGTAGTTGTATCTCTTCTATCTATGAGTACTTGTAGTCCCCTCACTCCCTTCTACTACTAGTAGATTTGATTGAGAGTAGTTGTATCTCTTCTATCTATGAGTACTTGTAGTCCCCTCACTCCCTTCTACTACTAGTAGATTTGATTGAGAGTAGTTGTATCTCTTCTATCTATGAGTACTTGTAGCCCCTCTCACTCCCTTCTACTACTAGTAGATTTGATTGAGAGTAGTTGTATCTCTTCTATCTATGAGTACTTGTACCCCCCTCTCACTCCCTTCTACTACTAATAGATTTGATTGAGAGTAGTTGTATCTCTTCTATCTATGAGTACTTGTAGTCCCCTCACTCCCTTCTACTACTAGTAGATTTGATTGAGAGTAGTTGTATCTCTTCTATCTATGAGTACTTGTAGCCCCTCTCACTCCCTTCTACTACTAGTAGATTTGATTGAGAGTAGTTGTATCTCTTCTATCTATGAGTACTTGTAGCCCCCTCACTCCCTTCTACTACTAGTAGATTTGATTGAGAGTAGTTGCATCTCTTCTATCTATGAGTACTTGTAGCCCCCTCACTCCCTTCTACTACTAGTAGATTTGATTGAGAGTAGTTGCATCTCTTCATAGATAGAAGAGATGCAACTACTCTCAATCAAATCTACTAGTAGTAGAAGGGAGTGAGGGGGCTACAAGTACTCATAGATAGAAGAGATGCAACTACTCTCAATCAAATCTACTAGTAGTAGAAGGGAGTGAGGGGGCTACAAGTACTCATAGATAGAAGAGATACAACTACTCTTCAATCAAATCTACTAGTAGTAGAAGGGAGTGAGAGGGGCTACAAGTACTCATAGATAGAAGAGATACAACTACTCTCAATCAAATCTACTAGTAGTAGAAGGGAGTGAGGGGACTACAAGTACTCATAGATAGAAGAGATACAACTACTCTCAATCAAATCTATTAGTAGTAGAAGGGAGTGAGAGGGGGTACAAGTACTCATAGATAGAAGAGATACAACTACTCTCAATCAAATCTACTAGTAGTAGAAGGGAGTGAGAGGGGCTACAAGTACTCATAGATAGAAGAGATACAACTACTCTCAATCAAATCTACTAGTAGTAGAAGGGAGTGAGGGGACTACAAGTACTCATAGATAGAAGAGATACAACTACTCTCAATCAAATCTACTAGTAGTAGAAGGGAGTGAGGGGACTACAAGTACTCATAGATAGAAGAGATACAACTACTCTCAATCAAATCTACTAGTAGTAGAAGGGAGTGAGAGGGGCTACAAGTACTCATAGATAGAAGAGATACAACTACTCTCAATCAAATCTACTAGTAGTAGAAGGGAGTGAGGGGGACTACAAGTACTCATAGATAGAAGAGATACAACTACTCTCAATCAAATCTACTAGTAGTAGAAGGGAGTGAGAGGGGCTACAAGTACTCATAGATAGAAGAGATACAACTACTCTCAATCAAATCTACTAGTAGTAGAAGGGAGTGAGGGGACTACAAGTACTCATAGATAGAAGAGATGCAACTACTCTCAATCAATTCTACTAGTAGTAGAAGGGAGTGAGGGGGCTACAAGTACTCATAGATAGAAGAGATGCAACTACTCTCAATCAAATCTACTAGTAGTAGAAGGGAGTGAGGGGCTACAAGTACTCATAGATAGAAGAGATACAACTACTCTCAATCAAATCTACTAGTAGTAGAAGGGAGTGAGAGGGGCTACAAGTACTCATAGATAGAAGAGATACAACTACTCTCAATCAAATCTACCAGTAGTAGAAGGGAGTGAGAGGGGCTACAAGTACTCATAGATAGAAGAGATACAACTACTCTCAATCAAATCTACTAGTAGTAGAAGGGAGTGAGGGGACTACAAGTACTCATAGATAGAAGAGATACAACTACTCTCAATCAAATCTACTAGTAGTAGAAGGGAGTGAGGGGACTACAAGTACTCATAGATAGAAGAGATACAACTACTCTCAATCAAATCTACTAGTAGTAGAAGGGAGTGAGAGGGGCTACAAGTACTCATAGATAGAAGAGATACAACTACTCTCAATCAAATCTACTAGTAGTAGAAGGGAGTGAGGGGGCTACAAGTACTCATAGATAGAAGAGATGCAACTACTCTCAATCAAATCTACTAGTAGTAGAAGGGAGTGAGGGGGCTACAAGTACTCATAGATAGAAGAGATACAACTACTCTCAATCAAATCTACTAGTAGTAGAAGGGAGTGAGAGGGGCTACAAGTACTCATAGATAGAAGAGATACAACTACTCTCAATCAAATCTACTAGTAGTAGAAGGGAGTGAGAGGGGCTACAAGTACTCATAGATAGAAGAGATACAACTACTCTCAATCAAATCTACTAGTAGTAGAAGGGAGTGAGGGGACTACAAGTACTCATAGATAGAAGAGATACAACTACTCTCAATCAAATCTACTAGTAGTAGAAGGGAGTGAGGGGACTACAAGTACTCATAGATAGAAGAGATACAACTACTCTCAATCAAATCTACTAGTAGTAGAAGGGAGTGAGAGGGGCTACAAGTACTCATAGATAGAAGAGATACAACTACTCTCAATCAAATCTACTAGTAGTAGAAGGGAGTGAGAGGGGCTACAAGTACTCATAGATAGAAGAGATACAACTACTCTCAATCAAATCTACTAGTAGTAGAAGGGAGTGAGGGGACTACAAGTACTCATAGATAGAAGAGATGCAACTACTCTCAATCAAATCTACTAGTAGTAGAAGGGAGTGAGGGGGCTACAAGTACTCATAGATAGAAGAGATGCAACTACTCTCAATCAAATCTACTAGTAGTAGAAGGGAGTGAGGGGGCTACAAGTACTCATAGATAGAAGAGATACAACTACTCTCAATCAAATCTACTAGTAGTAGAAGGGAGTGAGAGGGGCTACAAGTACTCATAGATAGAAGAGATACAACTACTCTCAATCAAATCTACTAGTAGTAGAAGGGAGTGAGAGGGGCTACAAGTACTCATAGATAGAAGAGATACAACTACTCTCAATCAAATCTACTAGTAGTAGAAGGGAGTGAGGGGACTACAAGTACTCATAGATAGAAGAGATACAACTACTCTCAATCAAATCTATTAGTAGTAGAAGGGAGTGAGAGGGGGTACAAGTACTCATAGATAGAAGAGATACAACTACTCTCAATCAAATCTACTAGTAGTAGAAGGGAGTGAGAGGGGCTACAAGTACTCATAGATAGAAGAGATACAACTACTCTCAATCAAATCTACTAGTAGTAGAAGGGAGTGAGGGGACTACAAGTACTCATAGATAGAAGAGATACAACTACTCTCAATCAAATCTACTAGTAGTAGAAGGGAGTGAGGGGACTACAAGTACTCATAGATAGAAGAGATACAACTACTCTCAATCAAATCTACTAGTAGTAGAAGGGAGTGAGAGGGGCTACAAGTACTCATAGATAGAAGAGATACAACTACTCTCAATCAAATCTACTAGTAGTAGAAGGGAGTGAGGGGACTACAAGTACTCATAGATAGAAGAGATACAACTACTCTCAATCAAATCTTACTAGTAGTAGAAGGGAGTGAGAGGGGCTACAAGTACTCATAGATAGAAGAGATACAACTACTCTCAATCAAATCTACTTAGTAGTAGAAGGGAGTGAGAGGGGCTACAAGTACTCATAGATAGAAGAGATACAACTACTCTCAATCAAATCTACTAGTAGTAGAAGGGAGTGAGGGGACTACAAGTACTCATAGATAGAAGAGATGCAACTACTCTCAATCAAATCTACTAGTAGTAGAAGGGAGTGAGGGGGCTACAAGTACTCATAGATAGAAGAGATACAACTACTCTCAATCAAATCTACTAGTAGTAGAAGGGAGTGAGAGGGGCTACAAGTACTCATAGATAGAAGAGATACAACTACTCTCAATCAAATCTACTAGTAGTAGAAGGGAGTGAGGGGACTACAAGTACTCATAGATAGAAGAGATACAACTACTCTCAATCAAATCTATTAGTAGTAGAAGGGAGTGAGAGGGGGTACAAGTACTCATAGATAGAAGAGATACAACTACTCTCAATCAAATCTACTAGTAGTAGAAGGGAGTGAGAGGGGCTACAAGTACTCATAGATAGAAGAGATACAACTACTCTCAATCAAATCTACTAGTAGTAGAAGGGAGTGAGGGGACTACAAGTACTCATAGATAGAAGAGATACAACTACTCTCAATCAAATCTACTAGTAGTAGAAGGGGAGTGAGGGGACTACAAGTACTCATAGATAGAAGAGATACAACTACTCTCAATCAAATCTACTAGTAGTAGAAGGGAGTGAGAGGGGCTACAAGTACTCATAGATAGAAGAGATACAACTACTCTCAATCAAATCTACTAGTAGTAGAAGGGAGTGAGAGGGGCTACAAGTACTCATAGATAGAAGAGATACAACTACTCTCAATCAAATCTACTAGTAGTTAGAAGGGAGTGAGGGGACTACAAGTACTCATAGATAGAAGAGATGCAACTACTCTCAATCAAATCTACTAGTAGTAGAAGGGAGTGAGGGGGCTACAAGTACTCATAGATAGAAGAGATGCAACTACTCTCAATCAAATCTACTAGTAGTAGAAGGGAGTGAGGGGGCTACAAGTACTCATAGATAGAAGAGATACAACTACTCTCAATCAAATCTACTAGTAGTAGAAGGGAGTGAGAGGGGCTACAAGTACTCATAGATAGAAGAGATACAACTACTCTCAATCAAATCTACTAGTAGTAGAAGGGAGTGAGAGGGGCTACAAGTACTCATAGATAGAAGAGATACAACTACTCTCAATCAAAATCTACTAGTAGTAGAAGGGAGTGAGAGGGGCTACAAGTACTCATAGATAGAAGAGATACAACTACTCTCAATCAAATCTACTAGTAGTAGAAGGGAGTGAGGGGACTACAAGTACTCATAGATAGAAGAGATGCAACTACTCTCAATCAAATCTACTAGTAGTAGAAGGGAGTGAGGGGGCTACAAGTACTCATAGATAGAAGAGATACAACTACTCTCAATCAAATCTACTAGTAGTAGAAGGGAGTGAGAGGGGCTACAAGTACTCATAGATAGAAGAGATACAACTACTCTCAATCAAATCTACTAGTAGTAGAAGGGAGTGAGGGGACTACAAGTACTCATAGATAGAAGAGATACAACTACTCTCAATCAAATCTATTAGTAGTAGAAGGGAGTGAGAGGGGGTACAAGTACTCATAGATAGAAGAGATACAACTACTCTCAATCAAATCTACTAGTAGTAGAAGGGAGTGAGAGGGGCTACAAGTACTCATAGATAGAAGAGATACAACTACTCTCAATCAAATCTACTAGTAGTAGAAGGGAGTGAGGGGACTACAAGTACTCATAGATAGAAGAGATACAACTACTCTCAATCAAATCTACTAGTAGTAGAAGGGGAGTGAGGGGACTACAAGTACTCATAGATAGAAGAGATACAACTACTCTCAATCAAATCTACTAGTAGTAGAAGGGAGTGAGAGGGGCTACAAGTACTCATAGATAGAAGAGATACAACTACTCTCAATCAAATCTACTAGTAGTAGAAGGGAGTGAGAGGGGCTACAAGTACTCATAGATAGAAGAGATACAACTACTCTCAATCAAATCTACTAGTAGTAGAAGGGAGTGAGGGGACTACAAGTACTCATAGATAGAAGAGATACAACTACTCTCAATCAAATCTACTAGTAGTAGAAGGGAGTGAGGGGACTACAAGTACTCATAGATAGAAGAGATACAACTACTCTCAATCAAATCTACTAGTAGTAGAAGGGAGTGAGAGGGGCTACAAGTACTCATAGATAGAAGAGATACAACTACTCTCAATCAAATCTACTAGTAGTAGAAGGGAGTGAGAGGGGCTACAAGTACTCATAGATAGAAGAGATACAACTACTCTCAATCAAATCTACTAGTAGTAGAAGGAGTGAGGGGACTACAAGTACTCATAGATAGAAGAGATGCAACTACTCTCAATCAAATCTACTAGTAGTAGAAGGGAGTGAGGGGGCTACAAGTACTCATAGATAGAAGAGATGCAACTACTCTCAATCAAATCTACTAGTAGTAGAAGGGAGTGAGGGGGCTACAAGTACTCATAGATAGAAGAGATACAACTACTCTCAATCAAATCTACTAGTAGTAGAAGGGAGTGAGAGGGGCTACAAGTACTCATAGATAGAAGAGATACAACTACTCTCAATCAAATCTACTAGTAGTAGAAGGGAGTGAGAGGGGCTACAAGTACTCATAGATAGAAGAGATACAACTACTCTCAATCAAATCTACTAGTAGTAGAAGGGAGTGAGGGGACTACAAGTACTCCTAGATAGAAGAGATACAACTACTCTCAATCAAATCTATTAGTAGTAGAAGGGAGTGAGAGGGGGTACAAGTACTCATAGATAGAAGAGATACAACTACTCTCAATCAAATCTACTAGTAGTAGAAGGGAGTGAGAGGGGCTACAAGTACTCATAGATAGAAGAGATACAACTACTCTCAATCAAATCTACTAGTAGTAGAAGGGAGTGAGGGGACTACAAGTACTCATAGATAGAAGAGATACAACTACTCTCAATCAAATCTACTAGTAGTAGAAGGGAGTGAGGGGACTACAAGTACTCATAGATAGAAGAGATACAACTACTCTCAATCAAATCTACTAGTAGTAGAAGGGAGTGAGAGGGGCTACAAGTACTCATAGATAGAAGAGATACAACTACTCTCAATCAAATCTACTAGTAGTAGAAGGGAGTGAGGGGACTACAAGTACTCATAGATAGAAGAGATACAACTACTCTCAATCAAATCTACTAGTAGTAGAAGGGAGTGAGAGGGGCTACAAGTACTCATAGATAGAAGAGATACAACTACTCTCAATCAAATCTACTAGTAGTAGAAGGGAGTGAGAGGGGCTACAAGTACTCATAGATAGAAGAGATACAACTACTCTCAATCAAATCTACTAGTAGTAGAAGGGAGTGAGGGGACTACAAGTACTCATAGATAGAAGAGATGCAACTACTCTCAATCAAATCTACTAGTAGTAGAAGGGAGTGAGGGGCTACAAGTACTCATAGATAGAAGAGATACAACTACTCTCAATCAAATCTACTAGTAGTAGAAGGGAGTGAGAGGGGCTACAAGTACTCATAGATAGAAGAGATACAACTACTCTCAATCAAATCTACTAGTAGTAGAAGGGAGTGAGGGGACTACAAGTACTCATAGATAGAAGAGATACAACTACTCTCAATCAAATCTATTAGTAGTAGAAGGGAGTGAGAGGGGGTACAAGTACTCATAGATAGAAGAGATACAACTACTCTCAATCAAATCTACTAGTAGTAGAAGGGAGTGAGAGGGGCTACAAGTACTCATAGATAGAAGAGATACAACTACTCTCAATCAAATCTACTAGTAGTAGAAGGGAGTGAGGGGACTACAAGTACTCATAGATAGAAGAGATACAACTACTCTCAATCAAATCTACTAGTAGTAGAAGGGAGTGAGAGGGGCTACAAGTACTCATAGATAGAAGAGATACAACTACTCTCAATCAAATCTATTAGTAGTAGAAGGGAGTGAGAGGGGGTACAAGTACTCATAGATAGAAGAGATACAACTACTCTCAATCAAATCTACTAGTAGTAGAAGGGAGTGAGAGGGGCTACAAGTACTCATAGATAGAAGAGATACAACTACTCTCAATCAAATCTACTAGTAGTAGAAGGGAGTGAGAGGGGCTACAAGTACTCATAGATAGAAGAGATACAACTACTCTCAATCAAATCTACTAGTAGTAGAAGGGAGTGAGGGGACTACAAGTACTCATAGATAGAAGAGATACAACTACTCTCAATCAAATCTACTAGTAGTAGAAGGGAGTGAGAGGGGCTACAAGTACTCATAGATAGAAGAGATACAACTACTCTCAATCAAATCTACTAGTAGTAGAAGGGAGTGAGAGGGGCTACAAGTACTCATAGATAGAAGAGATACAACTACTCTCAATCAAATCTACTAGTAGTAGAAGGGAGTGAGGGGACTACAAGTACTCATAGATAGAAGAGATGCAACTACTCTCAATCAAATCTACTAGTAGTAGAAGGGAGTGAGGGGGCTACAAGTACTCATAGATAGAAGAGATACAACTACTCTCAATCAAATCTACTAGTAGTAGAAGGGAGTGAGAGGGGCTACAAGTACTCATAGATAGAAGAGATACAACTACTCTCAATCAAATCTACTAGTAGTAGAAGGGAGTGAGGGACTACAAGTACTCATAGATAGAAGAGATACAACTACTCTCAATCAAATCTATTAGTAGTAGAAGGGAGTGAGAGGGGGTACAAGTACTCATAGATAGAAGAGATACAACTACTCTCAATCAAATCTACTAGTAGTAGAAGGGAGTGAGAGGGGCTACAAGTACTCATAGATAGAAGAGATACAACTACTCTCAATCAAATCTACTAGTAGTAGAAGGGAGTGAGGGGACTACAAGTACTCATAGATAGAAGAGATACAACTACTCTCAATCAAATCTACTAGTAGTAGAAGGGAGTGAGGGGACTACAAGTACTCATAGATAGAAGAGATACAACTACTCTCAATCAAATCTACTAGTAGTAGAAGGGAGTGAGAGGGGCTACAAGTACTCATAGATAGAAGAGATACAACTACTCTCAATCAAATCTACTAGTAGTAGAAGGGAGTGAGGGGACTACAAGTACTCATAGATAGAAGAGATACAACTACTCTCAATCAAATCTACTAGTAGTAGAAGGGAGTGAGAGGGGCTACAAGTACTCATAGATAGAAGAGATACAACTACTCTCAATCAAATCTACTAGTAGTAGAAGGGAGTGAGAGGGGCTACAAGTACTCATAGATAGAAGAGATACAACTACTCTCAATCAAATCTACTAGTAGTAGAAGGGAGTGAGGGGACTACAAGTACTCATAGATAGAAGAGATGCAACTACTCTCAATCAAATCTACTAGTAGTAGAAGGGAGTGAGGGGGCTACAAGTACTCATAGATAGAAGAGATACAACTACTCTCAATCAAATCTACTAGTAGTAGAAGGGAGTGAGAGGGGCTACAAGTACTCATAGATAGAAGAGATACAACTACTCTCAATCAAATCTACTAGTAGTAGAAGGGAGTGAGGGGACTACAAGTACTCATAGATAGAAGAGATACAACTACTCTCAATCAAATCTATTAGTAGTAGAAGGGAGTGAGAGGGGGTACAAGTACTCATAGATAGAAGAGATACAACTACTCTCAATCAAATCTACTAGTAGTAGAAGGGAGTGAGAGGGGCTACAAGTACTCATAGATAGAAGAGATACAACTACTCTCAATCAAATCTACTAGTAGTAGAAGGGAGTGAGGGGACTACAAGTACTCATAGATAGAAGAGATACAACTACTCTCAATCAAATCTACTAGTAGTAGAAGGGAGTGAGAGGGGCTACAAGTACTCATAGATAGAAGAGATACAACTACTCTCAATCAAATCTATTAGTAGTAGAAGGGAGTGAGAGGGGGTACAAGTACTCATAGATAGAAGAGATACAACTACTCTCAATCAAATCTACTAGTAGTAGAAGGGAGTGAGAGGGGCTACAAGTACTCATAGATAGAAGAGATACAACTACTCTCAATCAAATCTACTAGTAGTAGAAGGGAGTGAGAGGGGCTACAAGTACTCATAGATAGAAGAGATACAACTACTCTCAATCAAATCTACTAGTAGTAGAAGGGAGTGAGGGGACTACAAGTACTCATAGATAGAAGAGATACAACTACTCTCAATCAAATCTACTAGTAGTAGAAGGGAGTGAGAGGGGCTACAAGTACTCATAGATAGAAGAGATACAACTACTCTCAATCAAATCTACTAGTAGTAGAAGGGAGTGAGAGGGGCTACAAGTACTCATAGATAGAAGAGATACAACTACTCTCAATCAAATCTACTAGTAGTAGAAGGGAGTGAGGGGACTACAAGTACTCATAGATAGAAGAGATGCAACTACTCTCAATCAAATCTACTAGTAGTAGAAGGGAGTGAGGGGGCTACAAGTACTCATAGATAGAAGAGATACAACTACTCTCAATCAAATCTACTAGTAGTAGAAGGGAGTGAGAGGGGCTACAAGTACTCATAGATAGAAGAGATACAACTACTCTCAATCAAATCTACTAGTAGTAGAAGGGAGTGAGGGGACTACAAGTACTCATAGATAGAAGAGATACAACTACTCTCAATCAAATCTATTAGTAGTAGAAGGGAGTGAGAGGGGGTACAAGTACTCATAGATAGAAGAGATACAACTACTCTCAATCAAATCTACTAGTAGTAGAAGGGAGTGAGAGGGGCTACAAGTACTCATAGATAGAAGAGATACAACTACTCTCAATCAAATCTACTAGTAGTAGAAGGGAGTGAGGGGACTACAAGTACTCATAGATAGAAGAGATACAACTACTCTCAATCAAATCTACTAGTAGTAGAAGGGAGTGAGGGGACTACAAGTACTCATAGATAGAAGAGATACAACTACTCTCAATCAAATCTACTAGTAGTAGAAGGGAGTGAGAGGGCTACAAGTACTCATAGATAGAAGAGATACAACTACTCTCAATCAAATCTACTAGTAGTAGAAGGGAGTGAGGGGACTACAAGTACTCATAGATAGAAGAGATGCAACTACTCTCAATCAAATCTACTAGTAGTAGAAGGGAGTGAGGGGGCTACAAGTACTCATAGATAGAAGAGATGCAACTACTCTCAATCAAATCTACTAGTAGTAGAAGGAGTGAGGGGGCTACAAGTACTCATAGATAGAAGAGATACAACTACTCTCAATCAAATCTACTAGTAGTAGAAGGGAGTGAGAGGGGCTACAAGTACTCATAGATAGAAGAGATACAACTACTCTCAATCAAATCTACTAGTAGTAGAAGGGAGTGAGAGGGGCTACAAGTACTCATAGATAGAAGAGATACAACTACTCTCAATCAAATCTACTAGTAGTAGAAGGGAGTGAGGGGACTACAAGTACTCATAGATAGAAGAGATACAACTACTCTCAATCAAATCTACTAGTAGTAGAAGGGAGTGAGGGGACTACAAGTACTCATAGATAGAAGAGATACAACTACTCTCAATCAAATCTACTAGTAGTAGAAGGGAGTGAGAGGGGCTACAAGTACTCATAGATAGAAGAGATACAACTACTCTCAATCAAATCTACTAGTAGTAGAAGGGAGTGAGAGGGGCTACAAGTACTCATAGATAGAAGAGATACAACTACTCTCAATCAAATCTACTAGTAGTAGAAGGGAGTGAGGGGACTACAAGTACTCATAGATAGAAGAGATGCAACTACTCTCAATCAAATCTACTAGTAGTAGAAGGGAGTGAGGGGGCTACAAGTACTCATAGATAGAAGAGATGCAACTACTCTCAATCAAATCTACTAGTAGTAGAAGGGAGTGAGGGGGCTACAAGTACTCATAGATAGAAGAGATACAACTACTCTCAATCAAATCTACTAGTAGTAGAAGGGAGTGAGAGGGGCTACAAGTACTCATAGATAGAAGAGATACAACTACTCTCAATCAAATCTACTAGTAGTAGAAGGGAGTGAGAGGGGCTACAAGTACTCATAGATAGAAGAGATACAACTACTCTCAATCAAATCTACTAGTAGTAGAAGGGAGTGAGAGGGGCTACAAGTACTCATAGATAGAAGAGATACAACTACTCTCAATCAAATCTACTAGTAGTAGAAGGGAGTGAGAGGGGCTACAAGTACTCATAGATAGAAGAGATACAACTACTCTCAATCAAATCTACTAGTAGTAGAAGGAGTGAGGGACTACAAGTACTCATAGATAGAAGAGATGCAACTACTCTCAATCAAATCTACTAGTAGTAGAAGGGAGTGAGGGGGCTACAAGTACTCATAGATAGAAGAGATGCAACTACTCTCAATCAAATCTACTAGTAGTAGAAGGGAGTGAGGGGGCTACAAGTACTCATAGATAGAAGAGATACAACTACTCTCAATCAAATCTACTAGTAGTAGAAGGGAGTGAGAGGGGCTACAAGTACTCATAGATAGAAGAGATACAACTACTCTCAATCAAATCTACTAGTAGTAGAAGGGAGTGAGAGGGGCTACAAGTACTCATAGATAGAAGAGATACAACTACTCTCAATCAAATCTACTAGTAGTAGAAGGGAGTGAGGGGACTACAAGTACTCATAGATAGAAGAGATACAACTACTCTCAATCAAATCTATTAGTAGTAGAAGGGAGTGAGAGGGGGTACAAGTACTCTAGATAGAAGAGATACAACTACTCTCAATCAAATCTACTAGTAGTAGAAGGGAGTGAGAGGGGCTACAAGTACTCATAGATAGAAGAGATACAACTACTCTCAATCAAATCTACTAGTAGTAGAAGGGAGTGAGGGACTACAAGTACTCATAGATAGAAGAGATACAACTACTCTCAATCAAATCTACTAGTAGTAGAAGGGAGTGAGGGACTACAAGTACTCATAGATAGAAGAGATACAACTACTCTCAATCAAATCTACTAGTAGTAGAAGGGAGTGAGAGGGGCTACAAGTACTCATAGATAGAAGAGATACAACTACTCTCAATCAAATCTACTAGTAGTAGAAGGGAGTGAGGGGACTACAAGTACTCATAGATAGAAGAGATACAACTACTCTCATCAAATCTACTAGTAGTAGAAGGGAGTGAGAGGGGGCTACAAGTACTCATAGATAGAAGAGATACAACTACTCTCAATCAAATCTACTAGTAGTAGAAGGGAGTGAGAGGGCTACAAGTACTCATAGATAGAAGAGATACAACTACTCTCAATCAAATCTACTAGTAGTAGAAGGGAGTGAGGGGACTACAAGTACTCATAGATAGAAGAGATGCAACTACTCTCAATCAAATCTACTAGTAGTAGAAGGGAGTGAGGGGGCTACAAGTACTCATAGATAGAAGAGATACAACTACTCTCAATCAAATCTACTAGTAGTAGAAGGGAGTGAGAGGGCTACAAGTACTCATAGATAGAAGAGATACAACTACTCTCAATCAAATCTACTAGTAGTAGAAGGGAGTGAGAGGGGCTACAAGTACTCATAGATAGAAGAGATACAACTACTCTCAATCAAATCTACATTGACTTCCTTCATTCAATTTCTTCATTCTTCTATATATCTAT
Source organism: Parapristionchus giblindavisi (assembly GCA_943737045.1). Lineage (NCBI taxonomy): Eukaryota > Metazoa > Nematoda > Chromadorea > Rhabditida > Diplogasteridae > Parapristionchus > Parapristionchus giblindavisi. The sequence goes on along the minus strand of CALSFV010000100.1, from coordinate 215,108 downwards.
TTCTATGACAACAATACAACATAAGATTAAGAAGATAAAAGACTTACTATAATAAATCTACCGGTTTACTCACGATTCAATATACAAATGAGAATGAAATGAAATGAATTGCACACTCTAATAATAGTATCTATCCTATTTGAGAATAGTGAGTGAGTGGTTCATGTTATCCAAGTATCTATAGTAGTTTAGAATAATCAAATAGATCATCTTCAGATGGAATATAAGATGATAATGGAGGAGTTGTCATAAGTAATAAAGGATCTTCTAATGATTGAGATAGATATGATATGAATGAACGTGCTGATTCTTGAGATATTGCACGACCATCATAACATAGAGTGAATGTACATCTGAATACAAATAGATACAACAAATTCAATTGAATAATAGTATAATATACGTCGAAAGTGAATGATCATATTCATCATATTGTATTGAAGGTCCTCCTACAGTAAGAATGGCTGCTTGAGGTTCATTGATTATTGCAGTGAATCCAGTCACTGAACCAAACATTCCAAGATTCGAGATACTTTAACAATATACAAATTAGTTATTTTAATATAACTGGTAAACCAACGTAAATGATCCTCCTTGGAATTCATTTGGTTGAAGTTTATTCTCCTTTGCTTTCTTCGCAAGATCACGAACAGTCTGAAACCATAATAAATAAAGATCATATTATGGTTATAATAATAAAGTCACATAGCACTTCTTTAATTGAATGATAATATGATAGATAATGAATACCTGACTGATATGGAGAACTCCTTTAGAATCAGCATTGAATACAATAGGAGTAATCAAACCAGATGGAGTTGCTACAGCAACAGAAATATCGATTGATGATAATGATATTATTGATTCTTTTGACCAACGAACATTCACTGATGGAACTGCCTTAAGATTAAATATTTTGGTATCTTGGATAGATCAAAGATCAAGTCCAAAGAAAACAAATGAAGAATAATATATAAATCCATACCCTAAGAGCATTGGCTACGGCTTTGATGATAAAATCATTGACGGAAACAACGATTCCATCTTTCTTCAATTTACTTCTCAAAGATGAGATGGCATCCCATTTAATAGACGTAGATACGTATTCATGAGGGATGTTTTGCTCAAATCATTCCATGAATACTTCTTTATCATTACTTCATACCTTTGATTGAGATAATCTCTTAGCAATAGTCTTTCTCATATTAGAAAGAGGAATATCAATATATCCTCCAATCAATCGTTCACTTCCTTTAGGACATGAATCCTTCTTTGATTCAACTTCCACAACCTTTCCCGATGATCTAGCCACAGGCTTCAGATTACGAGATTCAACTACTGTCATAACATCACTGTAATCAACAAATATATTAACACTCTTTCAAAACCATACATTTTCGAGCACCCACATTGTGAGTGAGCACTTTTGTCAATACGGTCAGTTGTGAGACTCGAAACCCATCTAGGAATGTGCGGGAGATCGAGAATAGTAAGAATCACCCCATGCCGGGTCAGTTTTGAGTACTTGAGATGTAGATCGGGTCAGTTTTGTTCAAATTTCGGGTCAGTTTATAATTCGCAAAAACAACAGATTGTGGGTGGGGCGAAAATGTATGTTCAAAACCAAACTACTATGAATAAAATGGTAACATTATCACAATAGGTTGTTTGAGCGATAGGTACACAAGGATTGTCTATGCACTGTGGGGAATGAGACATAATCCAAACGAGCTCATTCGTTAATGGTCGTAACAGGGGATGTAACTGCAACAAACCTTTTGAGAACGTTTTTCTTAGGTCCTGTGGCTACGACATCTTTCTCTGCAAGACCATATTGATGCAAGAGAAGTCTCACAGCAGGTCCCATCAATCCATGACTATATCTGAGTAGATATGATAAGTATAATCAAAATAAGTAAACTAAACAAACATTTCAGTGGAGAGTTGTCTCCCAGGAATCGCAGCAGACATACGGGCAAGAGCTCCTGCCCCGTTCATTACCTAGAACCAATCAAGATCAATGAGGAATAAAGTTAAATAACGAAATCAATATATAGTATCATAAATAAACAGTGGGAGGTCTCCGGAGACGTCGTCCTTATACAGCACAAGCAACATACCATGAACTAAAGTATACTCACAACAAATATTTATTGCAAACTAAAAATAATCACTTCATTCTGGTGCTGTAAGTCGACATTTCCTAAAGCATATATACTTGTAAATTTAGTGCGTATTTGGGTTTATATTTTATGTACTCAATTTCGATCGGGAGAAACACTCTTATAGATTCATCTAAAGAAAGAAATAATTGTCTACATAAGAGAGCGAATTAGGGAATAGATTAGTAAAAAGCAGAAAGCAGTAGGTGTTTTAAATTTTGAGACTGTGACATGCTATCAGATTGCTTAACATTGTGCTCGATTTCACGGCCATCCAAGCCCTTAAGAAAAGTCGCTCACTCCTCCACTAGAAGGTGGTTCCGAAGGATTTGGCAAATTGCCAAGTTTTGCTCAGTTAGCGCACGCTATTGGGGCTGCTACACAGTTCTCATTTTTTGGCGGGGATATGAAAATTTAATATTTATTTATTTTTGCATTTATTAAACGGTGATTAATATTATTCTGTTATTTTCTAAATTGTTTTAAAATAAAATATTCTAATTCTTCAGAATAATGTCAATTAAAAAGATTTAACGTGAACGAAATAACAAAAACAGGAAGAAGAAATAGAGCCAAAGTGAATCATATCACTTTATTAAACTAAATTAATAAATAATATTAATAAAAAAGTTTCTAAAAAACAAAAACCATCAAGAACTAACGAAAGGAATCACACTGTTCCAAAAAATTTTTTTGAAAATTATGTTTGAAATGCGCGCTCTTGAATTCTCATACGGAAAACTTTCAAAATTTGGCAATTTGCCATGACCATTTTTGGAGCGACCCCTTGGATGGCCGTGCGATTTTCCATATAAAATGGTTCTGGGGCGTGTTATTCCAAGAAGAATAATGCCTAAGCAAATCTTTGATTACCTTCTCGTTGTGGATTTTGAAGCCACGTGCGAACGAAACGCCAAAATTCAACCATTTCAGGTATTTCTTTGTCTTTGTTTTTTCTATCTTTTAAATTAAGGAAATAATCGAATTCCCCGTAGCCAAACTGAATACAAGGAGTTTAGAAGCGGAATCAATATTTCATAAATATGTTCGACCTACTGCCCGACCTGAATTATCTAACTTCTGTACAGATTTGACTGGAATCATCCAAGTATGACTACAGCATCTCCTCTCTTTACATAAATAATATTGCAGGAGATGGTAGATCGAGAAGAACCCATCGATCATGTTTTAAATTCATTCGATAATTGGATCAAGGGGGAAAAATTAAATGAGCATTCATTTTCATTTGTTTCGTGTGGTGATTGGGATTTGAAGATTATGCTGAGATCTGAAGCATTCAATAAGAATATACATCTGCCTGAGTCACTTTCATCTCTCACTTTATTACTTCATTTTATAACCATTCAGATATTTTTCCACATGGATTAATGTAAAGAAGTCATTCTGTGAATTGACAGGATCATTTCCTAAGGGAATGAAAGATATCCTTAAACATATGGATACTCCATTACAGGTTTGATCTACAGTAATATATATTTTCAATCTTCTAGATTTTATTGTTTAGGGTAGACATCATAGTGGAATTGACGATGTGAAGAATATAGTAGAGATAACGAAATGGTTGATTCGACAAGGACATGTATTAACTCCTCATTCTAAAGAATCTACACGACGTTTTGGGTAATAACTTCATCTTGAGTGTCTTTATGCCCGTATGAATGAGAACACGTATAAAGATTGAATATATATATAATAGATTAAACTATATGAATAGTCTTAGATGTTGATCTAGTTCGTCCTCTATCAGGCCCACTGCTTACTCTACTTAATCTACGACGAACACTACGGGACCGTTTCTGTAATATTGATTCATCTATATATTGATCGATCGATAAAGATACTCACTGAAACTTTTCCTATTGGTTGATATTTAGGTGAATTAGAACTCCAATAATGACATATCATGACAGCAGTTAGTATGAAACATACTCCTATAAATAATAGAATATTGATTGATTATGATAATACTATAGACCTACCAACTGCAACAGAACATAATAACATCATTCCACTTAGACCATTTACTATTCCTGTTCGACCTTTCATTTTACTATAATCAAGTCATATTGATTGATTCAATGGAATGATGTTACCTTAGATGATCTAACCATATTCCTGTGGTAATAACAGCAAGTAGATCACCTACTGATGATATGATACATGATATTAACCACATTACTAACATTGTTCTCCATCGATATCTACAGTATCAATTATCTATTTATAAATATATTATATTTGTACCTATGAACAGCTCCGATTCCTATCGAAGCAGTAATCAATCCAACTATAGCTGATACAGTATTCATATGACATGTTGATTGATATTCTGCCTCTTGAGGATATCCTATATAATATCTTCATATTATAATATATATCATCTATCTCTAACCTGGACATGAGAGACCGTGGATTAAAAATCCGGCTGATATAACCATCTCGGCCTTACACAAATGAACCATAATACGTGCGTATCTAAAACAAACTTTATAATTGAAGTAATCAATCGATAATGATCTTACTCTGTATGTTGTAGTCCACTTCTCTGCATTACGGTATATGCTTTGTATCTTCTTCGTTGATCTCCAACAAAATCGTCTTCAGTTTCACTACTCTTGAAAGACTTGATCATGTTATATGATATTGATATGTAATGAACAAACCATCTCAGGAGGTACCATAATACGTAGTTCAGGTTCTTCAAATGGACGTAATAAATCCATAGTTGATAAGACTGAAGGATGATCGTTGACTGTATATGAATAGACTTACTCACGCGACTATTCTCTCACTGACCCACTTGGTCGATACAAGGACACTCTTTCTCTATGTGTCGTCTATAGCATCTTTTCTTCTATCCTATTCACTATCTATCGTCCGATCTCTCTCACTCCCCCCTACTCCTTCTCATTGCTATTAAATATCTATCTACGATTAAATACATTTATTTATTAAATTTACAATTGGTATACGGTAACCTGGATCGATTTATTGAAAATTACGTAGTTGAACGAACATACGATATTTACATGGAATCGTAATTCAGAGCTTTCATGGAACGATAAATTTTAATTTTTCTTAAAAAAATTAAATTCAATAGTTTTATGGCCTTATTTCATTGTTTTATCCTTTGTCTGCGCAAAATCTAAGCTTACATTCTAATCTAACACGTAATAATTCAGATAAAATGAGTACGGAGGTGGTAAACCTCTTTGCTCACGATGAAACATCTTCGCTTGTGGGCACCGCAACGAAGAAGATGGCATGGAAGATGAAGAATAAATTCAAGAAAGAAGATAGGTTAGTTGGGTTTGAGATAGAGTTCAGCTAGGAAGAAATGGACAAAAGTATGATGATTGCGAATCAAAGATACGAGTTTACAATAGATTTATCTCTGTTCGCTATCACAATTGAGCATCTTTAGATTATAACTCTGCTATGCATAATATAAATTTCTATTTCGTAACTGATATTCAATTACGTTTCCTCTATTTTCCTTGAATTCATTTAAGTTCAGTTGAAACTGAATTCTTCCGGAAGAAATGGTTCTCAGGTGTTTGAATCCATGCATGATCCAAGTAAAATTCGTGCAATTAATGGCATGATCATGCATGGAAAATAATCGGAAAATAAAATGGCATGATCATGCATGGAAAAAAAAATTGGAAAATAACATGGATTATCTGTGATCATGCATGGATTCTGTCGCCAAATTGTCGGAATTAACGTACTTGCTCAGGTGTTTGAATCTATGCATGATGATGCATGGAATTGTTGGATCATGCATGAATTCAAAGACTCGAGTGATCGCATTTCCAATGAGCGACTTCGTGGCATCACTAAGTTGAAGCATACATGGGCGCCAACATGGGGGTGCCCCCTGTAAAATGAGGAATTTACAACTATTTGTAGAATGCCCACTGCCACATAACGTTTAGGTGAATTTTTTTTGGAAAAAAGTGAAGGCCCCCTGTAAAATTAGCCATTTTTCGTTCGGATGCCCCCTGTAGAATCGAGCTCCAGGTACAGCCCATGTATGAGTTGAAGGATGTTGTTTGGTATTCGGGGAAACGAAAGTGGATGTGGGAGACTGTCGAACCTTTGACATGAGCGGCGGAGTCTGAAGTTTGTTGAATGGGATCCGGAAATTAAGAGAATAAGAGGAAGACCCAAAACGAGATTAAGAGATTCCTTTGTCAAAGCAGCCGGTCTTTAATTCCTTCAAGTCGCTCATCATGATCGTGAATTCTCATGGTAACCCAGTGGAGATAAGACCACTAAACAAGCCGATGACCTTGTTTAAAATGTAAAATGTAAATGAAGCACCGTTAATATACTCTTGTTCATCTTTTAGGAAACGAAAATTTGATGATCATCTTCCTGACAAAGTTGAGATCAGTCAAGAGAGACTGGATCGACATTCAAACGATGCTATCAAAATGGAGCCTGGTAAAATGAAGTCTAGTTTTCATCAGGTTTGTTTCTATTGAGATCAGTGATGGCCATACTCCTCTCAACAAGTATCCGGGTATCACCCCCTTTTTTTACAGTAATATGCAGTGTTCAGAACTTTGAAAATGCGGAAAATGCTGTTCATAAGCATGTAAGATGGTCATTTTAAGCAAGCTTTAATGGCTTTTCAGTTTAGTATTAACGTTCATGGGTCGCAAACAGTATTGCGGATGCATTTGATTGATTGATAAGTGATAATTTGAAATATGGACTCGCTAAATTGAATTTTCTCTGCATTTTCGTTGATTTTCGGCTTACATGGGAATGGTCGGAGCTCACATATCCCGATTTTTACGAAAGTTGCAGGGTTTACTAAATCGACTACGCTGATTCCAAATCAGCCTTAAAAATCTGCGAAATGTTTTTCTGAATCTTCTGAAAATTTTCTGGATAAAAGCGATTTTTTTCCATTTTTCAAGCAATTTTTCAACTGATTTTCCATGAAATGATGAGCATGCTCTTTTCTCTCCACTCCCAGCTACAGAGTGGTCAAGTGTTACGATGTTTGCATGATGTTATGTTGGCATTCCGGAGGGGTCTGTTTGCAAAAATTGATCACACATGAATCAGTAAAAGAAGTTCACAGCTGGGGAATCGAAACAGACCCCTCCGGAATGCCAACATAACATCATACCACATTGTAGCTAGGAATGGATGGAGAAGAGAAGAGAATAGCGAGATAAAATTCATATCGCGTGGGGAAATCAGTTGAACAATCGCTTAAAAATTGAAAAATCGCTTTTCGTCGGGCTATAACTCGCTTCAGAAAAACATTTCGCAGGTTTTTAAGGCTGATTTGGAATCAGCGTAGTCGATTTAGTAAACCCTGCAACTTTCGTGAAAATCGGGATATGTGAGTTCCGACCATTCCCATGTTAGTGTTTAAAAAAGGATCATACGATATCTTTTTCAATATTATACTTTATAAATGATCTAATTTAATTTTTTTCATGAAACGACGAGTTTCAACTCTTTTTTTTGTGTTAATAAACCATTTTAGCCAAAAATCGAGCATTTCCATCCTGAGCTTCTGAACAGCATTTTCGTGCGTTTTCCAAATTCTCATTTCATTCATTAGAACAACTTTAGTTCTGAACGCTGCATAAACACGTGATTTTACCCCACACTTGCTCGTTAATTTTGATTTTTTGAATTAACTTTAGTTTGGATACCAATAAAATATGAAAATTTGCGTGTCCAGGTGTGAATAAATTTATTGTTATATAACGATTGATGAAATATTGTTTATAGAAGAAGTTGGCAATGAAGAAGAAGATGTATGAAGAAGGAGTAGAGAGATCAGCTCGTGCTGAGATTCTTAATGTAGAAGAAGATGGATATTTAGAGATGGATAATGGAGAATGTTCATATAATGTTACACAGAGGGAGATTGTATCTAATGTTGATGTTGCTTCTGCTGCCAAGGTATCATTTCAATCTACATTCAATAGTCAACGCTCTTTTTTTTATCAAGAAGATTAAAATTGTTTTTTTTCTTCAGTGTTTTGATGTGTCTCTACCTCAATTCGGTCCATATCGTATCAATTATTCCAACAATGGTCGCTTTCTCGCTCTCGGTGGAAGAAAGGTATTTTTGCTTAAAGAAAAAGACACTTGAACATAATTTCTTATGGGACTATTTATTGTAATGTCTTGTGTAGTCTAGTTTACGATTAAGTTATTTTTTGGATGAAGTATAATTTGATCGGAATACAAAATGTATATTATAGGGTCATTTGGCAGCATTGGATTGGCAGACGAAGAGACTTCTATTCGAGACAAATGTAATGGAGAAAGTGAATGATATACAGTATGTTTTATATACGTTGATATAGTTTTTTTTATAGTATTTTCATTCAATCCATCGAAATTTATTAATTTCTTTTCAATTATTAAGCCTTCTTTATTGCTTTGACGTTTTATTTTAATAATAGATTTCTTCACACGGAGACAATGATAGCAGTCGCACAGAAGAACTACACGTATATCTATGACAATACTGGAACTGAATTACATTGTTTGAAGACAATGAGTGCAATTGAAAGATTACAATTCCTTCCTCATCATTTCTTATTGATTGGTTCATCATCTAAAGGATGGTTACATTGGTTAGATGTATCTGTGGGAAAGATGATCACATCTACACCAACTAAAGCTGGTGTATTAGATGTTATGTGTCAGAATCCATCTAATGCTATCATTCATACTGGACATGAGAAAGGTGGAATACAAAGATCATTATAACGATAATGTTATTATTTTAGGAACAATATCATTATGGTCTCCTAATCAACCAGAACCTCTTGTTCGTCTTCTTGCTCATCATGCATCTCTTAGAGGAATTGATGTTGATTCAACTGGAAGATATATGTATTCTACTGCTCATGATCATCAATTACGGTACATTATTAATGCCCAAATATGTATAGATAGCAGTACCGTAGTCCCTTTAATTTATTTACTCTGATTCATTAGTAAAGCTTGTGCTTAGTATTTTGTTCTATCTAAGTAACATGGTGATAGTATTATATATCAGTGTTTGGGATCTGCGTATGTATCGTCAATTACACTCATATCGATTACCTCTTGGATTGGGTGAAGTTACCGTATCACAGAAGGGATCTGTAGCTTGTGCAATTGGGAATACTGTACAGGTTAATCATCTATCCATATTTTTATTGATCACTCACCTCTATTATAAATAAGGAATAGTATTCAGATATTCAATGATGTTCAATCGGGTATATGTACATCACCATATCTAATTCATAGACCAGGTGGTGTAGTCTCCAATCTACAATATGTTCCATATGAAGATGTTCTTGGAGTAGGTCACACGAGAGGATTCTCATCTATGCTTGTACCTGGTACCCTAGTTTACTTTTATATTATCATTTAAGTACAAAAGTTACAATAATGAAGTTATTTTATTTTTATGATATTTTAAGGATCGGGAGAAGCTAATGTAGATGCACTGAAGAGCAATCCTTACGAAACTAAGAAACAGAGACGTGAAAGAGAAGTTAAACAACTGCTTGATAAGGTATCTATATTATAGAAAGAAGGATAGTTGGAAGATAGTTTTGTCTCTTAGATCGCTCCTGAATTAATTACTCTCGATAATGAAGATATCAATAGAGTGAATACAGCTGCATTAGAAGAAGAAATAGAGAAGAAGAAGAGTATTCTATGGGTTAAAGCACCTCAAATTGAATTTACTCCAAGACATAAAATGAAGGGAAGAGGAGGTGGAGTTAAGGCTGCTAAGGTTAAACAGATTGTAAAAGGAAAAATTAGACTGGAAAGAAATCTAGAGAAAGGTGAAATGGAAAAGGAGGTATTTGGTAGTGAGGAGAAAGTTAATGAAGAACCTAAAACAGTTCTCGATCGATTCAAGAGAAAGAAACAATAGTTTGATGTTTTGTTATGTGAATGTTGTTAATCCTTGTTGACTGTTACACTCTTTATTGATTACAACTGTTTGTTGCTGTTATGCGATATTAAAGATTAATGATAACATTGTGACAACATCCAAACCCCGTAAAACTAAGGTATAGATTTAAAGCATTTACAATTACGAGATCTTAAAAAATATGAAACTGGCGTTTGTACAATATGGATGGCATCAAGCTAACGTACATTAATTTACAAATTAATATTATACTCCAGCTCTACTGGGTCTAGGAGTATGATCCCTACTATTATGTTTACTATTTTGTCTACTATTGTGCTTACTCTTCTTTACTTTCTCTTTACACTCTTCATCACTACTGCTATCATCAAACTTCTTCATTCCTTCTCCAAACATTTCCATTGATAGAGCACGCTTTACTGGTGCACTCTTCTAAATTCAACTATTCATATTGAATACTAATTAGTCATAAAGATCCAACCATTTCGATATCTCCATCAGCTTCGCGTTTAATTCCTACTTTATGTTGCATTTCAACGAATTGATTCATTCTCTTCAGTGCCCTGAGATATTCAACTATTATATACTATTATTCATATAACCATCTAGTCTCACAATCTTTGTTGTTCAACCAATCTGAAGCTTTTCCATAAATGTGCAACTAATTCAGATGTGAATACAACATCAGAATGTTGTGCAACTAAGAATAGAACGAGCATTCCATCACTACCGAGATAGTAATTCATAAATTGATTAACTTTATCCATATGATCTACAACCATTTTATCGTCAAGGAGATGAAAGACATGTGGCAACTGACCCATCTTATTCTTATCTACAGTAACCTCACTCATCTCCAAATGGGAAACTATGAAATGTAGTTGTGTAGTCTCACTATACATAGACCATGCCCAACTGATTACATTCAAAGCTGTGAAAGCAGCCAAAGTCATATACCTGAATAAAGGGAAATAAAGTTATATCTTCATCCAAATTATATATATATATAATGCTACAATCATAATACAATCTAACCATGTCCATAAAATAACAAATATTTTTTCAGTGAATAAGTTCATGAGCAGTAAACACTGAACGGTATGTTGTTGAACATTTCCCAAGTCACGAGTCTGAAGTATACATACAAATCACGATGAAGACAAAAGAAAGGGCTCTTATCTAAAGGGGATCACTGGCTTTTTGACAATACTATGGGTAGAATCACATTTCAATACTGATTACAAATCCGACCTCAGAAGTTGCCCAATCGTACATCGAGAAAATCGATATTGAAATATGTGATTTTCTACAAAAACCAAGCGGGTGGTCTCATCCCCCACCGGATTTTTTAAAAACTAAGTCTTTTGCTGTATCTGAAAAAAGCAGCAGAAGATCAATCGAAAGTCTCACTTTTGAATTTTCATAGCAGAATACATAGGTGGGCACGCTGGGGAGAAAGGCTGTGCGCAAACTGGGGAATTGTTTGCAGATTTGACTGGAAATTTTCCAATTTTTGCAAGGCAAGGCTATGCGCAAGGGCCCAATGGGGAGGTAAGGCTGTGCACAACATATCCGTTTTCGCGCGCCCACCTATGGCAGAATACATCAACATCTTATCCGCTACATTACCAGGATGTTGAGTTACATACCAAGAGACCACTTCTCGACGCCATACGGGTGGTTTTTGTAAAGACCACACAAATTTAAAACATTGATTTTCTCAAAGCTCAAGTCGATTGGGCATTTTTTTGAAAAACTTGAGCTAACCTGAGATCCTATCATTAGATCCTACCAGATTGAATAAACTGATTTCAAACAAAATTATTTAGAATCATACCTCAAAATCACATAGTGTAACACGAGGGAATATTCCATTCTCCTTCCATGTTTGATTTCCATGAACGAGAATCTTCCATGCTTTTATGGCAAGATGTTCATCCTCCGAAGGAGGCAAAACATACCTATTTATGTTCTCAATTTTATTTTTTTCATAGTTCTGTTCGCCATAAACATAATATCATGCGAAAGGAAGTTCAAAGAGAATCAATAACGACTATTTAAAAAGATTCTCACAATTCGAGCAGTCGGATCTGTAATCCGACGTTGAGCAGAAACGCTATCTTCGTTATGAAGTATATAAGAGTAACGTAATAAGTTGAATATTTCACATTTAAGAATCGGAGAATCTTATGGGGAACTAATCGGCGCTAAATAAAAATAATTAATCAGAGTAACAATTGTCTCTCATACGTTATTGAGAATCTTGTGAAATCGAAGAGCACCATTCAGGTGCATACCGAGTGCTTCCACATTACTCTTTTTAACTTCAGGAACTCCATTTGAATCGGATGATGACAGTCTCAATATCTCCCCTATTCTCATTCCTATAACAAAACAACCCTTTCTTTCGTTTTTAAAACAAGCGCACACCTGACTGAGAAGCAAAATATTTCCATATCAAACACGGAACCATGAAACAAGCTGCTTCAAAAAGCAAAAAGAATGGCATCCATTGATAATAAGAAACCTACGAGAAAACTATTTCATTAGCTGAATGTAAATACAACCAAAACTGACCTTCTTCTCTGCTTTATCCGCATCTGTAAGACCAGCTACAACAGACGTGAAAGGCACATAGTAAGTCTCTTGAGCCCAGCAGTACGTCTCAGCATACTACAACAATGAGTTCTACGCGCTCAAATAGTTATTCAATTCACCTGAGTCCATGAAGGTGTGAAGTCAGTTGGAACCATGCAATCAATTGGCTTTCCACCAAACTGACGAAAAGATATGACTAGAGCAGCTCCGACCAATACGTTCGAGGTAATGAACGAATGTAACTTGGCAATAACATCACTAGCCGCCGGTTCATTTGAATATGGCACCGTGTGCAATACACGAAATGCAAACATCACCTATGCGATAACAATTCGATAATGATAAAATACAAGTCGGAGTATCGTGCAAGTTTGCCTTAAACATGCAATAATTTCAGTTGCGAATAAATTGAATTGTTGCCGCCCATTACGAAAAGTGCGTGCAACCGTTTGAAAGCATCTTGCGGGCAATAAACTTCGTTGTTGCCTGTTCAGTTTAGGGATTATTACCGGATACTTGCTTCATCCTTGCTCTGTTATGGCTAGCTTTGGACAACTTGCTCTTTTTTCAATCCTTAGTGAATATTCGTTTTTTTTCACGCATAAATTGTCTAGGAGCGGCGATGTTTTAATGTAATTGCAGCATTACATATACTGCGAAGTTGCTGCACAATAACTTAAAAGAGAGAAAGAGAACGTTACCTCACCTCGCCTAGTCATGTTCCATCGCCAATATAAACTTTTAAATAGAAATTGATATTGGTAATCGAAAATATTTAGGTTAAGCAGAGAAATTTAATTTTTTCATAAGAGAAAATAAGGTCATTATCGGGCAAAAAAAACGCAAGAACTAAATAATAAATGAGCAAGTATGGAGCAAAAATGAAACAATTTTTCGCGTAAGAATCAACTATGACGCAAGGATGATTTCGGAAATCACAATTTACACGTCGCGTAACGGACAATTTTTCCTAGGAGTTGATATGCTATTCCCAGTAACTTGCCCATGGTCCTTGCTACAAATGTGTCCGACACCTCCGGAAAAAAACATGAGCAACAATCCCAGCGAGCCTATGCAAGATATTATGACCGCTCTCAATCGGATGTGTAAACGGCAATGACAATAATGAGCAATGCATTTATATGCAGCCAAAACAACAACAAAACAAGTTACTCGACGATGACATCATCAGCCTTGGTAGCTCTGGTGTAGACGAGCTGACCGGAGTGCTTAACGATGCACTTGACGAGTCCCTTAGCTTGAAGCTCACGAAGACCGGCCTTGGCGAGTGAAGCGCGAACCTTCAGACGCTCAGAAACAACGGAGGGGGTGATAAGCTTGTAGGTGATAACCTGAATTAATGAAAATTATCCATATACTTGAGATTAACTTAGTCGAAATCGCGACTATTTGCATGTAGTGATTTCAAAAATATATAATTAAACTGCCCTAACCATAAAGTTACCGAGAATTGTATAACTAGAATATAACAAACAGTTTTGCTAAACATAATATCACTAAAATAACTATTAAAAATAATTTAACAAAAGAATATCACACCTCCTTGTACAGCTTGTCGTAGGTGGCGGCGTCGAAGAGAACGGCGTTGTTAAGCTTATCTCTGACCTTTCCCTTGGACCACTTCTTCTTCTTGGCCTTTCCTCCTCCTCCTCCCTCCTTCTTCTTAGGGGGATTTTTACCTCCCTTAGGATCAGCCTTTTTGGCAGACTTGGGTGGCATACCCTGAAGGAGACATAGTTAGCAACAGATACAACGCATTACAACAATCAAATAAGAAAATAATAATATACCGATATATTTAAATGGTGAGAACACCTAAAGCAAAATAGAAAAAGAAATTTTCTTCTTATTTTCTAGCAAGGCACACTGTAGTCAGGAGAATTCCGTGTGAGACAAATTTATCTTTGCGCGCTATAGTATGCTCCGTTTTGTCAAGTTTGCTTTTTGTTAAGTATGCACATGAAGCGTGTGGCATTATTTCTATCTGGTTTTCTAAATAGATTTTTTTTAATTTGGAATTATTCAATAAAGTTGAAAATAATGAAAAAATAAATTGTAAAAGCATGCATATTTGCAATTTAAATCACACAATATCATGAGAACACATAAATACATTTTTTTTTCATCCTGAAAAATAAATACGAGCCATTATGATTTTTAGATGATACTGCATCTTAACAAATCGACAGTTAAAATGTGTTTACATATGACCATTAGTCCCAAGATTGAATCTGTTGAATGTGTGTTTCTCGTCTCTCTGTTATCAGCTCGTCTAAGCTAACAAGATGATAGATAGTTTGAGTGCTTACTTACAATATGCTTGTTATGATAGGTTATTTGATCTAGTAGTAATTGATCTCTGTAATATAAATGGGAGTGACTAACGGTACCGGGAAAGAGAAGAGAGGATTACTTGTCGTTTCTGTCCTTCTCCGTTTCTCACTCATACTCTCCTTTCTTCATACAGTTTGCCTATGTATGTACATATTTGAATGCTTCAGTTATCTCTGTTCTCTGTCTTTATCGACTGAATCATTGATTGATTCATCTCTTCGAATACCCTCTTTAGAATAAAAAAAAGAGGATGACTATCAACTATAATCTAGCTGTATCTACTTCAAAACCATGGACTTTATTCAAGTTGTTATTGAAATGGAGAGGAAGTATTTGGAAAAGTGTTATAATGGAGCTATCAGTCTGGCTTCTTCTATACGCTACAATAAGTGTTATCTATCGATGTGCTCTCAATCCACAACAACAGCGGTCTGTATTCATTTACATCTAACATAATCATATTTGTTTTCAGAGTTTTTGAAAGGATAGTAGAGTATTTGGATGCTCGATTAGATTATATTCCACTTAATTTTATGCTTGGTTTCTTTGTTACAATTGTAGTGAATAGATGGACTTATCTCTATCAAATTATTGGATTTATTGATAAGTGAGTACTTATCGATTTTTTTCGATAATGTGACGTTAGTTGAATTCATATAGAGAAGAGTATGTTAATCTGATCACAAGGATTATAATTCATTCATTTTCCCATTCTTTCTATCTCTATCCTCTTAATATTCATCGATTTTTTTCAATCCATAAAATTGTGATAACAGCCAAAATGATTTTCAGTATTGGATTAATGGTTGCTGAATATGTTAGGGGAAGAAGTGAAGAAAGTCGAATGTATAGAAGAAATATATTACGATATTGTGAATTGGCACAGGTTATCTAATTAATACTCTTTTTTCACTCGTTACCGTAATCTTTTTTTTTAGGTTTTGGTATTCCGTGATATAAGTATGAGAACGAGGAGACGATTTCCTACAATAGATACTGTAGTCGCAGCTGGTAATTTAAATATATATGACGATGAGTGTTATACAGTAATCTTTACCTTTACAGGATTCATGATGCCTCACGAGAAAGATCGATTTGATGAGATTCAATATAAATATTCAAAATATTGGATGCCATTTCAATGGGCATTAGCTCTAACTTATGATGCAAGAAAGAAAGGTCTTATTGAAAGTGATTTCTTTCAAGTTTCTGTTACACAAGTACAGTACTCTCTATTTAATCTTAACAAATGAATCAATTTGTCAGGAGATCAAAACATTCCGTACAGGACTTGCATGGATATGTAACTATGATTGGGTACCTATTCCTATAATGTATCCTCAACTTGTGTGTCTAGCAGTTCATACATATTTCATTGTATGTGTATTATCACGCCAATATATTATATCTGAACATGCTGCTAATAAGACTGAAGTAAGAGCATTATAATCACTAAATCATATTTTGACTTTTGAAGTTATGATCGCATATGGGAGATCAAAAGAGATATAGAGGGCATGGAGGTATTATGTAGGGAATTAGAGAAGAGGAAGGGGTTAGAGATGTTGAATGAGAGTTCTCTTATGTTTGTATATCAAAGAGGACATACATGGAAATTGAACGATATGAGAGATTATGTGAGATATGAACAAAAAATAGATGATGATGTAGTATAGAGAGAGATGGGAGGAGAGGGAGAGGGAGAGATGGAAGAAGAGGAAGAGGGAGAGGGAGAGATGGAAGGAGAGAAAGAGGGAGAGAGAGATGGAAGGAGATGAAGAGGGAGAGGGAGAGATGGGAGGAGAGGAAGAGGGAGAGGGAGAGATGGAAGGAGAGGAAGAGGGAGAGGGAGAGATGGGAGGAGAGGGAGAGGGAGAGATGGGAGGAGAGGGAGAGGGAGAGATGGAAGGAGAGGAAGAGGGAGAGGGAGAGATGGAAGGAGAGGAAGAGGGAGAGGGAGAGATGGAAGGAGAGGAAGAGGGAGAGGGAGAGATGGGAGGAGAGGGAGAGGGAGAGATGGGAGGAGAGGGAGAGGGAGAGATGGAAGGAGATGAAGAGGGAGAGGGAGAGATGGGAGGAGAGGGAGAGGGAGAGATGGAAGGAGATGAAGAGGGAGAGGGAGAGATGGGAGGAGAGGAAGAGGGAGAGGGAGAGATGGAAGGAGAGGAAGAGGGAGAGGGAGAGATGGGAGGAGAGGGAGAGGGAGAGATGGGAGGAGAGGGAGAGGGAGAGATGGAAGGAGAGGAAGAGGGAGAGGGAGAGATGGAAGGAGAGGAAGAGGAAGAGGGAGAGATGGGAGGAGAGGAAGAGGGAGAGGGAGAGATGGAGGGAGAGATGAAAGGAGAGGAAGAGGGAGAGGGAGAGATGGAGGGAGAGATGGAAGGAGAGGAAGAGGGAGAGGGAGAGATGGGAGGAGAGGAAGAGGGAGAGGGAGAGAAAGAGGAAGAGGGAGAGATGGGAGGAGAGGAAGAGGGAGAGATGGAAGGAGAGGAAGAGGGAGAGGGAGAGATGGGAGGAGAGGAAGAGGGAGAGGGAGAGATGGGAGGAGAGGAAGAGGGAGAGGGAGAGAAAGAGGAAGAGGGAGAGATGGGAGGAGAGGAAGAGGGAGAGATGGAAGGAGAGGAAGAGGGAGAGGGAGAGATGGGAGGAGAGGAAGAGAGAGAGGGAGAGATGGGAGGAGAGAAAGAGGGAGAGGGAGAGATGGAAGGAGAGGAAGAGGGAGAGGGAGAGATGGGAGGAGAGGAAGAGAGAGAGGGAGAGATGGGAGGAGAGAAAAAGGGAGAGGGAGAGATGGAAGGAGAGGAAGAGGGAGAGGGAGAGATGGGAGGATAGGAAGAGGGAGAGGGAGAGATGGGAGGAGAGAAAGAGGGAGAGGGAGAGATGGAAGGAGAGGAAGAGGGAGAGGGAGAGATGGAAGGAGAGGAAGAGGGAGAGGGAGAGATGGGAGGAGAGGAAGAGGGAGAGGGAGAGATGGAAGGAGAGGAAGAGGGAGAGGGAGAGATGGAAGGAGAGGAAGAGGGAGAGGGAGAGATGGGAGGAGAGAAAGAGGGAGAGGGAGAGATGGAAGGAGAGGAAGAGGGAGAGGGAGAGATGGAAGGAGAGGAAGAGGGAGAGGGAGAGATGGGAGGAGAGGAAGAGAGAGAGGGAGAGATGGGAGGAGAGAAAAAGGGAGAGGGAGAGATGGAAGGAGAGGAAGAGGGAGAGGGAGAGATGGGAGGATAGGAAGAGGGAGAGATGGAAGGAGAGGAAGAGGGAGAGGGAGAGATGGAAGGAGAGGAAGAGGGAGAGGGAGAGATGGGAGGAGAGAAAGAGGGAGAGGGAGAGATGGAAGGAGAGGAAGAGGGAGAGGGAGAGATGGAAGGAGAGGAAGAGGGAGAGGGAGAGATGGAAGGAGAGGAAGAGGGAGAGGGAGAGATGGAAGGAGAGGAAGAGGGAGAGGGAGAGATGGAAGGAGAGGAAGAGGGAGAGGGAGAGATGGAAGGAGAGGAAGAGGGAGAGTTACGGATCAAACTCTCTAAAAGTCAGTAGTTCATAGAAGGGTATTACACAATGCAAACATAGTGCATAAAAGGTTCAATATAAATAATATCTATTAATTTAGATAGATCTATATTTTCCTATAATGAGTGTTCTTCAATTTATCTTCTATATGGGATGGATGAAAGTAGCTGAAGCAATGTTGAATCCATTTGGTGAAGATGATGATGATTTTGAGACTAATGCACTTATTGATAGAAATATTACTGTAAGTACAGTAATACAATCGATACAGTAATCATTGATTTCTAGATGGGATTAATGATAGTAGATCAAGGATATAATAGACCTCCTGATCTAGGAAGAGATCCATTTTGGGGAGAAGAAGTTGAACCTTTATATAGTGAAGAAACAGCTAGAGATAGTAGACAAATAGCACATGAAGGATCAGTATCTCAAGTGAAGTATGAATATATATATATATATATATATATATATATATATATATATATATATATATACAGATAGTATTATGGTATATGGTATTCAGATTACCAGAAGGAACAAATGAAATAAGAATGGTACCAAAAGTAGATAGTTATAATGGATTAGTCAATTCTGTTAGTTCATCATCATTAAGGAAAAGAATGAGTATTGTCCCTGTTAAAAGGTTTATATTCTTAATATTCATTCTATATAATTAATATAATTTGAGAGATGAAATCCGTGAAAGTCGTCGTTCAATAGCATCATTTGATGCATTGAAAACAAGTATTAAACAAAAGATTGAAAGGTATTCATAATATCTATATATTTGATCGTTATATTCAATTTCATTCAATTGAAGATCTGTAAGTAAAAGTCGATTGGATGAAAATAACAAAGCTTTTTCTACAAGTAATCTTGAGAAAATGAATGAGAACATCGAAGATCCTCCTATTTCATTTAATCATGATGGTATACTTCATTAAATAATTAATTATTATCAAATATAAATTATAGAATCTCTATCAATTACATCAACTCCAACTAAAAGAACAATGAGTTCAACAAATCTAAAGGGACATTCATTCCCTCATCATACATTAGAGAATGTTGTTGAAGATGAAGAAAGTGAAGATGATGATCATGATAATAGAAGAAGAAAGAAAAGTATATTCAATATCATACCACATGAAGAAGGATTAACACCATCTGGTATATAAATCAATCAATATTATAATCAGTCAATAATTATATATTCAGCATTTTGTCGTTCATTAACTGATATGGAAGAAGGAAGAGCCGAAGAAAATGATACGAATAATGAGAAAGAGAAGAGAACTAGTGAATTCTTTATAGGAGGAGATCAAAGTAAACAGAATTGAACATGTTTTGTTATCCTTTAGGAGGAAAATTATCGATGAAATTATTGATTTATTGGCTTTAATAAGCATTTTGTCATGTTCATATAATGTTCTAGTATGTTTTTTGTGTGTAATAATTGAATTGAATTGGATGTGAATGAAGATATCAATTTATAATAGAATACACGTAATATTGATTAAGAAGAAAGACAAATAAAGAGAAATAATAATGAAAGAATCAATGATCACTCGTTCTTTCTATATCATATTCCTTTATATCATCTAATGGTACTTTCATTGATCGTTTCCTTAATAATATAATTATTATAAAGTGAATAGAATAAGGTTGATACCTTGCTTTTGTTGAATATACATCCTTATTAACTAAATGTTTTTGTATAAGTGAAGGTAATCCTCTATTCTTTCTATTCATTTCTTGTCTCATACGAGCTCGAGCTCGTATTTGTTTTGGTTTATTGTTATGTCCTTAGGCACAACTCGTGTAGTAGATAGAGACTTTATTATAGAGACGAATAAGCACAACAGTGCAAGGCGAGAGAAAGTATAGAAGTGAGCTGGGAAAGGAAACCGCAGCTCTTATATAGTGGTGCGTGACCGCGACGCGTAGGCAATCAAGGGGTTCAACGGGTCAACGGTTGTACGCTAGGTCAGACTACAATAACTAGGTGGCGTACATATCACCTCCGTAACAAGATATGAACTACGGGCATATCTGACAATAGTAAATATGTACATATAATATGGTACAGAATCAATAATGTGATGGAATGACATGATCAACGATCGATAATAGGTAATAATGAATCAATAATCAGGAAAATATGAATCAACGATATGATTGACCACTAGTAGATGAAATATTCATACGAGGTGGTGGTTGTCTACTACGGGAAGGCCTTGTAGAACCGGATCTAACCACGGTTGCCTTAGGATTACTCTTCTTGTTGTTCTCCACATTGTTTGTGGGTACGACGACAGCATCGACATCAACATCAGTAACGACAGCATCAGCGGCAGACGGCGTGACGTTGCACTTGGCGGGCTCGACCTGGACGTTGCACTTGGCGGGCTCGACCTGGACGTTGCACTCGACGACGTTGTCGGCGGGAACATTGAAGCTCTCCAACAATACACTCAGAGGATCACAATCCTCAGTCCATCGCTTCCTCAACTGGTTCGTATGCGCAGTCACAAGACTACCATCCAATCTCCTTACTTCATACATCACATTTCCTTTCTTTCTGAGCACTACGGCTTCAGACCATTTCTCGTGATTAGGACCATCCCGATCACGATAATACACAGTGTCTCCTTCGGTGAACTCTCGTGTCACCTTCTCATTCACTACTCTCTCCTCTCCCTCCCTGGGAGACATGAGAGTGAGACGAAATCGCATCTTCCTTCCGAGGAAGATCTCCGCTGGAGTACACATCTTCAGTTGATTGTTAGGAGTGCATCTGTACATCATCAAGAACTTCTGCACATTCTCATCCTCAGGACCTTCTCCTCTCATCTTCAACAGTGATCGCTTGAACGTATCCACGAAGCGTTCAGCCTGTCCATTACTCTGTGGATGATATGGCGGCGAGAACATGTGCTTGATTCCATACTCCATACAGAATGCTCTCATCTTCTCAGATTTGAACTGAGTTCCGTTATCAGAGACTATTGTCTCCGGACTACCGTATCTTGATACGAAGTCTCTCAATGCTTTGACGGTTGCATTAGCCGTAATCCTCTCCATTGTTACGACCTCTGGCCATCTACCATGAACATCCACGATGATCAAGTAGTACCGACCATTCATTGGACCTGCGAAATCCATATGGACTCGCTCCATTGGTCTACTCGTCTCTGGCCACTTGATTGGCTCAGCCTTGGACGGATTCTTGGCAGCAATTGCACAACCTTCACAACATCTTACTAGGCTTTCGATATTCTGATCGATACCGGGCCAGTACACATATGAACGAGCAAGAGCTTTCATACGTACCATGCCTGGATGGCCACGATGCAGTTCCTTCATGACTGCTTCTCTTAATCTTGCAGGAATGATCACTCGTTCTGCCATCATCAAGCATCCATTCACAGAAGAAATCGATTCTCTCTTCAGATAGTACGGTAGAATATTCTGATCCTTCGGAGGCTTGGGAGGCCATCCTTCATCCAGATATTTCTTCACCTTCAGAAGAATCTCATCATTCAATGTAGATGATTGAATATCAGTGGCAGTTATGGGCATCGCCCTCACTCCTTGACGCAAGACTTCTTCAATGTCCTCCTCCATTGCAACATGAGCAATAACCATGTCTTCATCTTCTCTTGTGAATGAAGCCATCAATCGAGAAAGCATATCTGCCTTTCCGAAATCCTTCGTATTCACGTACTCGATCTTGAAATCGTAGTTCAACATGAATATAGCCCATCTCAGCAATCTGTTTGCAGAGTGCACAGGAATTCCATTCTTCGATCCGAAAATCGCGAGCAATGGCTTGTGATCAGTCTGAAGAAGAAATCTTCTTCCATATACATACTTGTGGAATTTCTTCAGAGCGAAGGTCAAACCGAGACCTTCCTTCTCGATCTGTGCGTACTTCTCTTCAGCACCGTTGAGGCGCCTTGATGCATACATCACTGGTCTTTCAGTTCCATCCTTGTATCGATGACTTATCACTGCTCCAATACCATACTGGCTTGCATCAGCAGCAACAACGATATCCTCGTTAGGATCGTAGTGTGCTAGTACAGTCTCAGCACTGATAGCCTTTCGGATATTCTCGAATGCCTTCTGACACACAGGAGTCCATTCAAACTTGGCATCCTTCTTCAGCAATCGATCAAGCGGAGTACGCAGCTCCGACATATTCTTCACGAAAGCTCCATAGTAGTTGACTCCACCGAGAAATGATCTCAGTTGAGCTACATCCTTGGGAACTTGCATCTCTTTGAGTGCATGAACCTTCTTGGAATCGGGGTGACGTCCAGATTCATTCACGATGAATCCAAGGAAGTGGACTTCATTCTGTCCGAATGCACATTTCTCTGGTCGGATTCTGAATCCAGACTCGCGAATCTTCTCGAGAACTCTCTTCAGGTTCTCGTCGTGCTCTTCCTTCGTCCTTCCACTTACAATGACATCATCCAAGTATGCCACTGTCCTGCTCATTCCTGTCAACATCTGGTCCATTATCGACTGGAATATACCTGGAGCAGGCTTAACACCGAACGGTAATCTACGGTACTGATACAGTCCACGATGCGTATTGATTACGAGGAGCTTCTTAGCTTCTTCGTCTACTTCAACTTGGAGGTACGCATCTGAGAAATCGATCGTGGAGAAAACTGTTCCACCATTCAATGAGGCGAATATGTCTTCCGGCAGCTTGAGCGGATGAGTGCAATCTTCCAGACAGTCATTCAGTCCTGTCTTGAAATCGGCACACAATCTCTTTGCACCATTCTTCTTTGCGACTAGCAAGAACGGAGCCGCCCACTCCGAGTGTTCCACCTTGGAAATCACTCCCATATCACATAATCGATCGATCTCCTTATCACACACCTGCTGGCTGGCATACGGCACTGGCCGCTTGTTACGGAATACCGGCTTCACGCCCGGTTTCAGGTACAATTTCGCTGCAGACTTATTGTACTTGCCCAGTCCAGGCTCACAGACTTCTGGGAAGACATCCTTTACCCAGGCTGCGTAGTCTCCTGACTTGATGTGTGCAATCACCGTTTCATCATTCTCATCTGAGAATGCTCGCTTCAAGTCTAGCTTGAAGAATACATCATTGCCGACTAGTCGAATCGGTCTTGGGGTGACGTGGATCCATGCGTCACACTTCATTCCACAGTATTCCATTTTACTGCGAAACTTGCCGAGGATCTTCATACCTTGTCCATTTGCACATGATACGGTACATGGAGCTTGAATCAACTCAGGATTCTTCATCTCCTTCCAGTCAACCTCCGAAATGAGCGTCAGATCAGATCCTGTGTCAAGTTGACACTCCATCTGTTTTCCATCCATGGAAACATTCACATACACACGATTGCCTTCAATCTGATTACAATCCTTCATTTGTACTGAATGATTCCTCCGGAAGTTCTTCTTCGGCCTCATTTCAGGATGCTTCAACCAGCATCTCTCATCGGTATGACCATTCTTGCTGCAATGTGTACATTTCACATTGGCCTTCGATCTCTCGGTCTTTGGCTTCTTACCATTCTTTCTCTTATCATCATCATGTTCTCTGACCATATTCGCAGCGTTCTTCTGAACCGCTGAGACTTCACGTTCAAGTGCTCTCATCGACGAATATCTGTCTAGAAGCTCCTTGAATGTGATATCAGTCTTCTGACTGACGGCATTCAATAGTTGAGTACGTATCGTCTTCTGATTTGGCAAATCCAATCCAGCAAGGAAGATAGTGATCTTCATTTGATCCTCCTTAACATCCTTCAGATTGCCTTTCTGGTACAGACGATTCACTTCAGATGCGAATTCCATCACATCTGTACTACCATTCATAGCCATGCTCAGTTTGAAGAATCGAATTCGAAGTTCGAAATCTGACTCCTTCTTGCCAAACAGAGCCTTGAGTGCCTTTATCGTATCATCGAACGATATTTTCATCACATCATCGGGTGCTTTGTGATCACGATACAATGCATTGCACTTCACACTCAGATGACGCAATAGTATTCGAACCTTATTGCCATCATCCAATTGTTTCGCATCATACTCGAAGAAATCTCGATATTGTTCATACCAATTCTCGAATGTACATTCTTCAGCATCATAATCGAAATTCACAATGCGAGCTTCCATCGCATCAATAGATGGTCCATGAGTAACTTGACTTTGAATCTCTCCATTAACAACTACTGTCTCTCTACTCGCTAACATCTCGAGTATTTCATTGTTCTTTTTATTCTGTTGCTCCTGCATCTTCAAGAACATCTCCAATACTGTTGCCAACGTAGGTGCTTCAGGGTTCTCCACACCAGCCATCCTTACTACGAATTATTTGAGTTCACTCAAAAAAAAATTCGCGATAGCCTTCGGCGTACTAGTACGAAAACGTCCTACTTGTATTACCAATACAAGTCTGCCTTCCTACTTGTATTACCAAATACAAGCCTGCCTATACTTGCCAAAGTATAGTATTATCTGTATTACCAAATACAGATCTGCCTAACTCTGTATTACCAAATACAGAGAAAGTGAACAACAAGAAACAACAAAAGAAACAAGAAATAATAAGAATTCACTTACGCGTTAGCTCGTCAAACAATCCTGGTCGCCAAAATGTTATGTCCTTAGGCACAACTCGTGTAGTAGATAGAGACTTTATTATAGAGACGAATAAGCACAACAGTGCAAGGCGAGAGAAAGTATAGAAGTGAGCTGGGAAAGGAAACCGCAGCTCTTATATAGTGGTGCGTGACCGCGACGCGTAGGCAATCAAGGGGTTCAACGGGTCAACGGTTGTACGCTAGGTCAGACTACAATAACTAGGTGGCGTACATATCAATTTCATTCAATTGAAGATCTGTAAGTAAAAGTCGATTGGATGAAAATAACAAAGCTTTTTCTACAAGTAATCTTGAGAAAATGAATGAGAACATCGAAGATCCTCCTATTTCATTTAATCATGATGGTATACTTCATTAAATAATTAATTATTATCAAATATAAATTATAGAATCTCTATCAATTACATCAACTCCAACTAAAAGAACAATGAGTTCAACAAATCTAAAGGGACATTCATTCCCTCATCATACATTAGAGAATGTTGTTGAAGATGAAGAAAGTGAAGATGATGATCATGATAATAGAAGAAGAAAGAAAAGTATATTCAATATCATACCACATGAAGAAGGATTAACACCATCTGGTATATAAATCAATCAATATTATAATCAGTCAATAATTATATATTCAGCATTTTGTCGTTCATTAACTGATATGGAAGAAGGAAGAGCCGAAGAAAATGATACGAATAATGAGAAAGAGAAGAGAACTAGTGAATTCTTTATAGGAGGAGATCAAAGTAAACAGAATTGAACATGTTTTGTTATCCTTTAGGAGGAAAATTATCGATGAAATTATTGATTTATTGGCTTTAATAAGCATTTTGTCATGTTCATATAATGTTCTAGTATGTTTTTTGTGTGTAATAATTGAATTGAATTGGATGTGAATGAAGATATCAATTTATAATAGAATACACGTAATATTGATTAAGAAGAAAGACAAATAAAGAGAAATAATAATGAAAGAATCAATGATCACTCGTTCTTTCTATATCATATTCCTTTATATCATCTAATGGTACTTTCATTGATCGTTTCCTTAATAATATAATTATTATAAAGTGAATAGAATAAGGTTGATACCTTGCTTTTGTTGAATATACATCCTTATTAACTAAATGTTTTTGTATAAGTGAAGGTAATCCTCTATTCTTTCTATTCATTTCTTGTCTCATACGAGCTCGAGCTCGTATTTGTTTTGGTTTATGATAAACAAGAAATGTGATAACTTCAAAGAACAATTCAATAAGTTCAGCAAATGTAATAACAGAGAATCCAATCCATAATCCTATATTGCCACCGAAATCAGAGAAAAGATTTACAAGCTGAAATTATTCAATAGCTTATTGAAGTTTTTTCAGATCGACCAAAATTTCTGAAAATTTGTTTCAAAAGTGGATTTGAAAAAAAGCTATCTGAAATCTGAAAAAAATTGGAGTGACTACCGTATATCCCGCCGTCTCTCGAAGAGTCTCAAAGTTCAATTGTTCATAATATATTTCTATATATGCTGTATTGACTCTAAATTGTATTGATGAATCAATATAATAAATAGATATATGATACCGATAGTATTCAGTACAAGCAACTGAATCATTGAATATTTCAAACATTCCAGGACAATCAGTTCCTATTTTGAAATTGATAGCAGGCCATGCTGACGCTGAATAAGCTGTCTGAAATTACTGTTTATTTTATACGAGAAACAATATGTCCACGAGCTTTTTTCACAAGTTTTTGAAAACTACCATCATCAAAAGAGAAAAAAACGTTTCTTTTCATAAATTAATTACATTTCCAGTGCATGTGAGAACAAAGTTATTTTCTGAACAAAGAATTATAAAAAAAAGGAAAGAAGAAATTGAACCTCGAATACGTTTTCAGTACATGGTTGAATACATTGACAATCACTCTGAAGATGATAAAATCCCCCAGAACTTTCAGTTATATTTGTTAAACATGCACCTAAATAATGAATGAATGAATCTATATGAATGATATATGACTTACGTTCTTCTCTACTTCTAGCATTACATGTTTTACTATCTTCTGATGGAAGAGGAAATCGAGGGTCTCCACATCCACACTCTTTCAATACAAGATGTTGGAAACAATTACGATAACATCCCTTCAATTAAATATAAATGAATGAATACTATATAATATACTGAGGGTATACTTCAGGTGAGTAATGTTCATGATAAATATATCCATCTGGACGAAAACTATCACTACATTGACCATATGGAGCATCCAATCGATGAAGAACTTTCTTAATCATCAAAGATCAAAGATCATCAAGTCTTTTATTGAACACCATACCGTTTTCAATCCAAAAGAAGATACAAATCCAGTGGGTGCACTGTATCCAAATGTATCAGGAAAAGGTTCTTGATCCTGAATAGTTATAGTGTAAGTACAATATCTAATAGTGCAGTGAGTGCCTGTTCATGGACGACTATTCTAACTCCAGCTGCTTCTGTTGTAGGCATATAATCACTTTGATTAACATTCAATAATAATCTTAATCCGTACATAGGACCAGCTCGAGAGTTTTTCATTGTAACAGAATCATTGAAATTGAATGTGTAACAGTTACCATATTCAGGATCCATATGAAGTTTGAAATCTCTTAATTTAATTGTATTCACTATAGTACATAGATGTGAACTAACTTATTCATATCACAATCTTTACTATTGAATGAACAACGAAGTACAAATTCATCTAATGTATATGATAGATTCTTTCGAACTTCTCGAGGCATTGCAGCAACAAGAAATATAAGATTCTCTTTTGTTCTAGTTGTT
This sequence comes from Parapristionchus giblindavisi, assembly GCA_943737045.1. NCBI lineage: Eukaryota > Metazoa > Nematoda > Chromadorea > Rhabditida > Diplogasteridae > Parapristionchus > Parapristionchus giblindavisi. The sequence goes on along the minus strand of CALSFV010000100.1, from coordinate 187,072 downwards.
ATTGCTCCTTTATCTTTTAAATCCTATATCATTCATTATTATTAATAATCTCTAATTCATTAACTCACATCTAATCCAAATGCTTCTGCTACTTCTGCATTCACTTCAACTTTTGGATGAACGGGAAATATTGAATACTTATTTGGATTCCACCATGGTATATCTCCCTAAAGAGATATATCAAATGAATACATTCATTTGTATTATATGCGTCTTTGAAGTAATGTAATGGTTGAAGGTCTGGTTTAAAAATACATAAATAATAAAATAAAATAACTGTTAACTTTATAATTTAGTTAATGTTATTTATACCTGTAGATGAATGACACAGTAATGGGAAATAGATTGACATAAACATTGAACTTTCTGATTATCCATAGGAAGTGTTCCATTTGGATGATCAGGATCAATACATGTACGAGAATGAGAACATTGTGAACAACTCTATATTATATCATATTGATATTATGATAAGAGGAGGATATTCAATACCTTCAATGTCCATACTTCAGTTGGATAACATGGCCATACATCTCCTGTTGCTGAATCTTCGAAACAAACACAAATAGATGAATTGACCTATGAAGACATAGATAGTTCATTCATGATAATATGTATGATACTTGAGGATTTCTATTAGGAACACATTGATCACTTTCTCCCATACATGAACATTTAACGAATATTGGATGATAATGAGCATATCGACGAACTCTCAAATAGATAAATATATTTCATCCATAAAAAGTTCAAATATAAATATTTTGTGAAAACAACCTTTTCTTCTTTATTTTTCCTTTAGACATCATTCTTTCCAATGCTAAATCAACTTCTCTTTCTTTCTTTGTATTCGTTGGTTCAATTATTTCCATATTTCCCGACATTGCCTTCTCCCACATTGTAAACTTAAATAAATTATTACTTTTTAAAAATATTTTCTGATTTTGAATAAAATTTCCACAAATTGTATTTAAAAAGAAAAAAAAGTTAATCAAATCAAAAATCAAACGAAAAGATAAAAACGAACTCCTTCAGCAATTTCTTGATATTCTTTTAGTTGACTATATTTGAATGCATTTAGATTACAAACAGTTGCAGCAGGAAATGGAGCTGAATAATAAAGAATTATCAATATATCGATAGAATAAAGTATAACCTGGCTCGAATTTCAATTGCATTTCAATAATAGTTCTATAATCAAAGTATTCGGACATAGTCCAATATGTTTGGAAACAAAAGAACGAAAGACAACAAACAAATATGACCATCCATGTCCATCTTCCAAAATATGATTCACCTCTGAATGACTATTAATAAAAGAAAGAAGATGATATGTTTGATGCATATAAAAGACATTCTATCTCTTTCTTCTCATCTATTCCATCTATCTTCTATTCATCTCTATCTCTATTCCATCTTCTCTTTCTTTTATCTTACAATGACTTCAGATATACAATCAATTCTTATTTCGCATACACCAAAGACATTCAATGGGGCTTGGAAGGACACAAAGACAGAGGAAGTGAGAAAGGGAGAGGGAGAGATCCTAGAGGGAGAGAGGGGGAGATCATAGAGGGAGAGGCAGAGAGAGAGAGGGAGGATCCTAGAGGGAGAGGCAGAGGGAGAGAGGGGGAGATCCTAGGGGGAGAGGCAGAGGGAGAGAGGGGGGATCCTAGAGGGAGAGGCAGAGGGAGAGAGGGGGAGATCCTAGAGGGAGAGGCAGAGGGAGAGAGGGGGAGATCCTAGGGGGAGAGGCAGAGGGAGAGAGGGGGGATCCTAGAGGGAGAGGCAGAGGGAGAGAGGGGGAGATCCTAGAGGGAGAGGCAGAGGGAGAGAGGGGGAGATCCTAGGGGGAGAGGCAGAGGGAGAGAGGGGGGATCCTAGAGGGAGAGGCAGAGGGAGAGAGGGGGAGATCCTAGAGGGAGAGGCAGAGGGAGAGAGGGCGAGATCCTAGAGGGAGAGGCAGAGGGAGAGAGAGGGAGAGGGAGAGGGAGAGAGGGGGAGATCCTAGAGGGAGAGGCAGAGGGAGAGAGGGGGAGATCCTAGAGGGAGAGGCAGAGGGAGAGAGGGGGAGATCCTAGGGGGAGAGGCAGAGGGAGAGAGGGGGGATCCTAGAGGGAGAGGCAGAGGGAGAGAGGGGGAGATCCTAGAGGGAGAGGCAGAGGGAGAGAGGGCGAGATCCTAGAGGGAGAGGCAGAGGGAGAGAGGGGGGATCCTAGAGGGAGAGGCAGAGGGAGAGAGGGGGAGATCCTAGAGGGAGAGGCAGAGGGAGAGAGGGCGAGATCCTAGGGGGAGAGGCAGAGGGAGAGAGGGGGGATCCTAGAGGGAGAGGCAGAGGGAGAGAGGGGGAGATCCTAGAGGGAGAGGCAGAGGGAGAGAGGGGGAGATCCTAGGGGGAGAGGCAGAGGGAGAGAGGGGGGATCCTAGAGGGAGAGGCAGAGGGAGAGAGGGGGAGATCCTAGAGGGAGAGGCAGAGGGAGAGAGGGGGAGATCCTAGGGGGAGAGGCAGAGGGAGAGAGGGGGGATCCTAGAGGGAGAGGCAGAGGGAGAGAGGGGGAGATCCTAGAGGGAGAGGCAGAGGGAGAGAGGGCGAGATCCTAGAGGGAGAGGCAGAGGGAGAGAGGGGGGATCCTAGAGGGAGAGGCAGAGGGAGAGAGGGGGAGATCCTAGAGGGAGAGGCAGAGGGAGAGAGGGCGAGATCCTAGAGGGAGAGGCAGAGGGAGAGAGAGGGAGAGGGAGAGGGAGAGAGGGGGAGATCCTAGAGGGAGAGGCAGAGGGAGAGAGGGGGAGATCCTAGAGGGAGAGGCAGAGGGAGAGAGGGCGAGATCCTAGAGGGAGAGGCAGAGGGAGAGAGAGGGAGAGGGAGAGGGAGAGAGGGGGAGATCCTAGAGGGAGAGGGAGAGGGAGAGAGGGGGAGATCCTAGGGGAGAGGCAGAGGGAGAGAGGGGGGATCCTAGAGGGAGAGGCAGAGGGAGAGAGGGGGAGATCCTAGAGGGAGAGGCAGAGGGAGAGAGGGCGAGATCCTAGAGGGAGAGGCAGAGGGAGAGAGAGGGAGAGGGAGAGGGAGAGAGGGGGAGATCCTAGAGGGAGAGGCAGAGGGAGAGAGGGGGAGATCCTAGAGGGAGAGGCAGAGGGAGAGAGGGGGAGATCCTAGGGGGAGAGGCAGAGGGAGAGAGGGGGGATCCTAGAGGGAGAGGCAGAGGGAGAGAGGGGGAGATCCTAGAGGGAGAGGCAGAGGGAGAGAGGGCGAGATCCTAGAGGGAGAGGCAGAGGGAGAGAGGGGGGATCCTAGAGGGAGAGGCAGAGGGAGAGAGGGGGAGATCCTAGAGGGAGAGGCAGAGGGAGAGAGGGCGAGATCCTAGGGGGAGAGGCAGAGGGAGAGAGGGGGGATCCTAGAGGGAGAGGCAGAGGGAGAGAGGGGGAGATCCTAGAGGGAGAGGCAGAGGGAGAGAGGGGGAGATCCTAGGGGGAGAGGCAGAGGGAGAGAGGGGGGATCCTAGAGGGAGAGGCAGAGGGAGAGAGGGGGAGATCCTAGAGGGAGAGGCAGAGGGAGAGAGGGGGAGATCCTAGGGGGAGAGGCAGAGGGAGAGAGGGGGGATCCTAGAGGGAGAGGCAGAGGGAGAGAGGGGGAGATCCTAGAGGGAGAGGCAGAGGGAGAGAGGGCGAGATCCTAGAGGGAGAGGCAGAGGGAGAGAGGGGGGATCCTAGAGGGAGAGGCAGAGGGAGAGAGGGGGAGATCCTAGAGGGAGAGGCAGAGGGAGAGAGGGCGAGATCCTAGATTGAGAGGCAGAGGGAGAGAGAGGGAGAGGGAGAGGGAGAGAGGGGGAGATCCTAGAGGGAGAGGCAGAGGGAGAGAGGGGGAGATCCTAGAGGGAGAGGCAGAGGGAGAGAGGGCGAGATCCTAGAGGGAGAGGCAGAGGGAGAGAGAGGGAGAGGGAGAGGGAGAGAGGGGGAGATCCTAGAGGGAGAGGCAGAGGGAGAGAGGGGGAGATCCTAGAGGGAGAGGCAGAGGGAGAGAGGGGGAGATCCTAGAGGGAGAGGCAGAGGGAGAGAGGGCGAGATCCTAGAGGGAGAGGCAGAGGGAGAGAGAGGGAGAGGGAGAGGGAGAAAGGGGGAGATCCTAGAGGGAGAGGGAGAGGGAGAGAGGGGGAGATCCTAGAGGGAGAGGGAGTAAACTGACCGGAAGAATGGAACTCCATGAGAAGATGTTCGATTACAGAAATCTTTGAATAAAGTAGATGCAGATTGATTCTTATCTTCATTAGAAACACGTTCACTTTTACGTGATGAAACTTTTCTATCAGAAAATAATCCTGGTGGATCCTATAATCAATTATTGATTAACAATATTTTAATAAGCTCCAAATGAATCACGTATTCATATTATTTCAAAATGATATGAAAAAAATGCTCCAACTCCGTTTTTCTGGTGTGGCAACTTTATTTGCGAAAAGGGAAAATTAGCTAATTGATCACCTGGCTACCGACTATATACAAGCACTTTTATATCATCCACAATTTGGCTGATACATTAATCAATTTACGTCATGCATATTCTATCATAAAAGACATAAATAAATGTTTGTCTCGATTTAATCAAATATATGTAAATGAAATGGGGTGGAAAAATAAATGCAAAATAATATATTAAAACATTGGTAACCTCATGATCATTTGGAGTAATATGAATATATCCAATAGATGGACTAACTAAATCTCCATGTCCCATTATTCCTTCTTCTCTCTCTTCTTCTCGCCCTCTTTCTCTCTTCAAATATATACTTATATTATATTTATTATACTTGAATACACAATTGACCATGGGTTCTATCCAACTCTAATCATTTTCTATTCGAATTTTCGAAGAGTCAAGTTAATTAAAAGTAAATCATTTTCCTATTGAACTGATACTCTCACAGAAACTTACTTACAAAATATGTAACCAATCAATTTCTTTGTAAAATTTCTTAGAAATAAATTGTCTGATTAATTATTAACTGTTTATAATTAATCAGACAATTTGAGTAAATTGTCTGAGAGTAAATGAATGATAATATGATATATATCATAAAGATAACCTTTCTTCTCTTTCGATGTAATGGAGAATGAACCAATCCAAGATGAAAACTAATGGTTGAAGATGAAGTAGACAGAGGTCAAAGAAGGAAGGAAGAAGAGACCAAAGGGGGGTTTGATAGAGATATAGAGATAGAAAGAGAATTCCCATGAGATGGATACGACATCTTTTCTATCTTATACATAGATACACTATACTCATCCTTTGACCCCCAAGACATCTATCTATATTGTATACCTGAAGGAATGAAGAAACGAAAGGATCCAATGGAATCATTTGGAAGAATAGAGAATAGACCTCTATATAGAGAACGATTAGAGATGAATGAAGTATAGACGAAGAATAAAGGTGTTAGAGATGTAGAGGTAGAGAGAGAGGGAGAGATGTAGGTAGAGGTAGAGAGAGAGGGAGAGATGTAGGTAGAGGTAGAGAGAGAGGAAGAGAGAGAGAGAGAGGTAGAAAGAGTAAAAGTAGGGGTAGAAGAGTTAGAGAAGTAGAATTAAATTAATAATATTAATAGATGTACAAGTATAGGTTTGCATGCACTGTAAATGTAATTTAAATATATATATATATATATATGTTAGCTAATAATGTGCCCTATTGTGCTTCGAAGAGGTTAACAGATTCAGTTGAGAAATATCTTTATAGAGTATTAAATGAATGAATTAATGATTTGTTTTTGTCTGTGAGACATCGACAGAATGGACAATGACCCCACTGTAGAAGATATAGTTCATAATCATCAGAATTGAAGAACTAAATAGATATAAATGAATGAATTGATAGATAATAGAATAGAATACTTACATGAGAACATGATGGACATATTGATATTGAAAATGAAGACATTGTATTAAAGAAATATCTAGTAGGGAATGATCCTAATGGAGTAGTTACACATACACTGGATCCATCTAATTTAGATAATTTATCACGATTTAATCTAGCTCGTTCTCCTCTTTTCTGAAATAATATTATGATTCAATATAAATATAAGTGTAATATATATTAAGAGTATACAATTTTATCGAATGGATTATATGGTGATTGTGTAAGAGGAGGTTCACTATGGATTAATGATTTAGCTTCATCAACTGATATATCATCATCTATCCAAAATTCAGCTACTGGAAGAGCTTCTGAATATCAATTACATAATAGAATTCTAGTATTGAATGAACAAACCAAATGAATAGAAACAATATATGAATTGAGTTCCACAATGAACACATAATGGTCCTTTGTCTAATCCATTTGCTAATCCACACACAAAACATTTTGGATTTAATTCTGCATTATCTGATATCTTTTTTGCACGAATCTTCAATGTAGCCACCTGAATGAATGAATGATTGATATGAATAGGAATGAATGTAATAGATACATCTATCATTCTCTGCATATTTGTATGAACATAAAGAGTCTTCAATTTCTCTAATGAAGTACGAGCTAATTTGAATGCTCCAATCTCTTGTGCTACATTTGTTATGAAGAAGTGTACAACACTTAAATGATATATGTAGAGATCAAAGATCAAAGATCATATTGTAAACAAAACTTACGCTAATGATACATTCTTTAACGGTTTAGAATAAGCAGCTATGAATCTAGCTTTATTTAGAAGAGTTTCATTCATATGAGAAGTGAATGGTTGATTCTCAAATGTATTCAATTACTACATTTAAGTCTAAATGTATTGTGACATATAATTTAAGGCTCATACGTAATTCGAAAAATATATAAATTATATAGTCGACGAATGATGAATCAAAGAGATTATATTATTATTTGTGTAATTTGTGTGAACTTACATGTGTTACATGAATACTGTCATATGCATAATATATTTCAGCCATTTCACTTAATTCATTACTTTTCTTTAAATGTTTTATATCATCTTCTCGTTTCGCTCTATAACATTTGATCTTTGCTCTTTTCCGCTCAAGTAATCTTACCTCTCTGCAAATTGTTTTGCTTGTAACCAATAGAAATATGCTGCATCTTCAAATTTATTTTGTAGTACAGCATTATATGCTAAACTATCTAATACAATAAAAGCTTCCTTATCAGCTCCAGCTTTATGAAATGCCTCTTGTGCTTCTTCAAATCTATCATTTTGTGCTAACCATCTACCATATTCAAGATATGTATAGTCAGAGAGACCTTGATATCGATCAGATATTGCAAAGGCCTAAATAATCATTCAATATATTTTGATGAATACATGAATAAACAAACATCTGGCCAGTTATTAGCTGTTATGTGCATATGAAGAAGTTTCTTCATTTCATTTAATTGATTATATATCTTTGATGCTAATCCATATTCTTTCTTCTTAGCTAAGAATTCAGCTAACTTCAATAAGTTTTCCTTATCATTTCTATCCAATTTTGACATTACAATCAACGCTCTAAAATTATTTTCTTATATGAGGAAATGAGATGAAGTGATAAAGTAACTCACACATCTAACCAATCATATTGAATAAGCAGATTAATAGCTTTATCTAAATCTCCACTATTAATGAACATATTCGCAGCTACTTTTGGTTCATTTGAATCTTTTGCCCAATCTGCGCGTTTTCTCATTAGAAATCGTTGAGTTTCACCAGTGGTTGTCTCCATTACTGCCTAGAAGACGAAGAGTTATCATTAGATATGTAGCAGTATGAAGAGAGAGAGAGGGAGAGGAGAGAGATGAAGAGTGAGAGAGAGAGGGAGAGAGAGAGAGAGGAAGAGTGAGAGGGAGAGGGAGAGGTAGAGAGGGAGAGGTAGAGAGAGAGGTAGAGAGAGAAGGACAGTGAGAGGTAGAGGGAGAGAGGGAGAGGGAGAGAGAGGAAGAGTGAGAGAGAGAGGGAGAGAGAGAGGAAGAGTGAGAGAGAGAGGGAGAGGTAGAGAGAGAGGGAGAGAGAGAAGGACAGTGAGAGGGAGAGGGAGAGAGGGAGAGGGAGAGAGAGGAAGAGTGAGAGAGAGAGGGAGAGGTAGAGAGAGAGAGAGGGAGAGAGAGAAGGACAGTGAGAGGGAGAGGGAGAGAGAGGAAGAGTGAGAGAGAGAGGGAGAGAGAGAGAGGAAGAGTGAGAGAGAGAGGGAGAGGTAGAGAGAGAGAGGGAGAGAGAGAAGGACAGTGAGAGGGAGAGGGAGAGAGGGAGAGGGAGAGAGAGGAAGAGTGAGAGAGAGAGGGAGAGGTAGAGAGAGAGAGGGAGAGAGAGAAGGATAGTGAGAGGGAGAGGGAGAGAGAGAGAGAGGGGGAGAGAGAAGGACAGTGAGAGGGAGAGGGAGAGAGAGAGAGGGGGAGAGAAGGACAGTGAGAGGGAGAGGGAGAGAGAGAGGGGGAGAGAGAAGGACAGTGAGAGGGAGAGGGAGAGAGGGAGAGGGAGAGAGAGGAAGAGTGAGAGAGAGAAGGACAGTGAGAGGGAGAGGGAGAGAGGGAGAGGGAGAGAGAGGAAGAGTGAGAGAGAGAGGCAGAGAGAGAGGAAGAGTGAGAGAGAGGGAGAGGTAGAGAGAGAGAGGGAGAGAGAGAAGGACAGTGAGAGGGAGAGGGGAGAGAGGGAGAGGGAGAGAGAGGAAGAGTGAGAGAGAGAGGGAGAGGTAGAGAGAGAGAGGGAGAGAGAGAAGGACAGTGAGAGGGAGAGGGAGAGAGAGGAAGAGTGAGAGAGAGAGGGAGAGGTAGAGAGAGAGAGGGAGAGAGAGAAGGACAGTGAGAGGGAGAGGGAGAGAGGGAGAGGGAGAGAGAGGAAGAGTGAGAGAGAGAGGGAGAGAGAGAGAGGAAGAGTGAGAGAGAGAGGGAGAGGTAGAGAGAGAGAGGGAGAGAGAGAAGGACAGCGAGAGGGAGAGGGAGAGAGGGAGAGGGAGAGAGAGGAAGAGTGAGAGAGAGAGGGAGAGGTAGAGAGAGAGAGGGAGAGAGAGAAGGACAGCGAGAGGGAGAGGGAGAGAGGGAGAGGGAGAGAGAGGAAGAGTGAGAGAGAGAGGGAGAGGTAGAGAGAGAGAGGGAGAGAGAGAAAGATAGTGAGAGGGAGAGGGAGAGAGAGAGGGGGGGGGGAGAGAGAAGGACAGTGAGAGGGAGAGGGAGAGAGAGAGAGGGGGAGAGAGAAGGACAGTGAGAGGGAGAGGGAGAGAGAGAGAGGGGGAGAGAGAAGGACAGTGAGAGGGAGAGGGAGAGAGAGAGAGGGGGAGAGAGAAGGACAGTGAGAGGGAGAGGGAGAGAGAGAGGGGGGGAGAGAGAAGGACAGTGAGAGGGAGAGGGAGAGAGAGAGAGGGGGAGAGAGAAGGACAGTGAGAGGGAGAGGGAGAGAGAGAGAGGGGGAGAGAGAAGGACAGTGAGAGGGAGAGGGAGAGAGAGAGAGGGTGAGAGAGAAGGACAGTGAGAGGGAGAGGGAGAGAGAGAGAGGGAGAGAGAGGAAGAGTGAGAGAGAGAGGCAGAGAGAGAGGAAGAGTGAGAGAGAGGGAGAGGTAGAGAGAGAGAGGGAGAGAGAGAAGGACAGTGAGAGGGAGAGGGGAGAGAGGGAGAGGGAGAGAGAGGAAGAGTGAGAGAGAGAGGGAGAGGTAGAGAGAGAGAGGGAGAGAGAGAAGGACAGTGAGAGGGAGAGGGAGAGAGAGGAAGAGTGAGAGAGAGAGGGAGAGGTAGAGAGAGAGAGGGAGAGAGAGAAGGACAGTGAGAGGGAGAGGGAGAGAGGGAGAGGGAGAGAGAGGAAGAGTGAGAGAGAGAGGGAGAGAGAGAGAGGAAGAGTGAGAGAGAGAGGGAGAGGTAGAGAGAGAGAGGGAGAGAGAGAAGGACAGCGAGAGGGAGAGGGAGAGAGGGAGAGGGAGAGAGAGGAAGAGTGAGAGAGAGAGGGAGAGGTAGAGAGAGAGAGGGAGAGAGAGAAGGACAGTGAGAGGGAGAGGGAGAGAGAGGAAGAGTGAGAGAGAGAGGGAGAGGTAGAGAGAGAGAGGGAGAGAGAGAAAGATAGTGAGAGGGAGAGGTAGAGAGAGAGAGGGAGAGAGAGAAGGACAGCGAGAGGGAGAGGGAGAGAGGGAGAGGGAGAGAGAGGAAGAGTGAGAGAGAGAGGGAGAGGTAGAGAGAGAGAGGGGGAGAGAGAAGGACAGTGAGAGGGAGAGGGAGAGAGAGAGAGGGGGAGAGAGAAGGACAGTGAGAGGGAGAGGGAGAGAGAGAGAGGGGGAGAGAGAAGGACAGTGAGAGGGAGAGGGAGAGAGAGAGAGGGGGAGAGAGAAGGACAGTGAGAGGGAGAGGGAGAGAGAGAGAGGGGGAGAGAGAAGGACAGTGAGAGGGAGAGGGAGAGAGAGAGAGGGGGAGAGAGAAGGACAGTGAGAGGGAGAGGGAGAGAGAGAGAGGGGGAGAGAGAAGGACAGTGAGAGGGAGAGGGAGAGAGAGAGAGGGTGAGAGAGAAGGACAGTGAGAGGGAGAGGGAGAGAGAGAGAGGGGGAGAGAGAAGGACAGTGAGAGAGAGAGGGAGAGGGAGAGAGATGAAGAGTGAGAGAGAGAGGGAGAGAGAGAGAGAGGAAGGGTGAGAGAGAGAGGGAGAGGTAGAGAGAGAGGGAGAGAGAGAAGGACAGTGAGAGGGAGAGGGAGAGAGGGAGAGGGAGAGAGAGGAAGAGTGAGAGAGAGAGGGAGAGGTAGAGAGAGAGGGGGGGGAGAGAGAAGGATAGTGAGAGGGAGAGGGAGAGAGGGAGAGGGAGAGAGAGGAAGAGTGAGAGAGAGAGGGAGAGGTAGAGAGAGAGGGGGGGAGAGAGAAGGATAGTGAGAGGGAGAGGGAGAGAGGGAGAGGGAGAGAGAGGAAGAGTGAGAGAGAGAGGGAGAGGTAGAGAGAGAGGGAGAGAGAGAAGGACAGTGAGAGGGAGAGGGAGAGAGGAAGAGGGAGAGAGAGGAAGAGTGAGAGAGAGAGGGAGAGGTAGAGAGAGAGGGGGGGAGAGAGAGAAGGATAGTGAGAGGGAGAGGGAGAGAGGGAGAGGGAGAGAGAGGAAGAGTGAGAGAGAGAGGGAGAGGTAGAGAGAGAGGGGGGGGAGAGAGAAGGATAGTGAGAGGGAGAGGGAGAGAGGGAGAGGGAGAGAGAGGAAGAGTGAGAGAGAGAGAGGGAGAGGTAGAGAGAGAGAGGGAGAGAGAGAAGGACAGTGAGAGGGAGAGGGAGAGAGAGAGAGGGAGAGAGAGAAGGACAGTGAGAGGGAGAGGGAGAGAGAGAGAAGGACAGTGAGAGGGAGAGGGAGAGAGGGAGAGGGAGAGAGAGAAGGACAGTGAGAGGGAGAGGGAGAGAGACTAACTTGAGCTTGATCAAACATTCGTAGATCAGTGAATAATTGCATAGCTTCATGTTCATATCCATATCTTTTATACAATTCAGATACTTCATTGAATCTTCGATTATATGACATTATCTTTGCTTTTATCAATACTTCATCTTCTTTTCCATTTATCATAGTCTGAACAATAAGATAGATTACTCAATCAATGAATATCTCTTAAATACCTGTATTTGACTAATCAATTGCATGGCTCGATAATCTTTAACTCTTGAATAAGCTTTCTGTGATATTCCAATATCTAATTTCTCTAATGCTTCTGATGCAAGAACTCTCCAATCTTCTTCAGTTACTCCCATACAAGCCACTTTATATGCCTCTCTATTATTATATATACATTAGCTCACTTTTGTCTAAACATCTACTCACTCAAAGTTATTGTTTTCAACATATTGATATAATTGAGTAGAATATGGTACTTCCACTCCAGTCATTGCATATAAATGAAGACAATATACCCGATTTCCAGTAAATCCGACTACGAATGCATCAGTCTAATAATAATCAATAAATGAATATATTATTGATTGATAGAATAAATACCTGCATTCGCTGTAAGAAAGGAGGTTGATTATGAGCTCTGATATGTAATCTTCCTTGTCCACAATAACATACAATTGATGGTAATTCAACATTGATTGCAATGGAAGATGAACGAATATCCTATTAAATCATCGATATTAATGTTTTACAATATAGAGAAAAATACTTTCTTTTTTTTTTGAAATTCAAAAAATGTGAAGTTACTTGAAATATGGTCTCCTTAGTCTTGAGATCAACAGCTAATGCAACCATATTCTCATCCACTAGAGCTACATATCTTCTATCAATTGATACATCAAAACATCTAATAGCTGTATTATGATGATATTGAACAACAGGAAATGGATTATCAACGAAGATCTTACAAATCTATAAATGAATAAACTGAAAGAATTGATAAATGAATTGTATGAAACCATTCCATTCTTAACTCCAATAACAAGAGTCTCTCGACCAGATGGTCCTCCAACTACTTTTATATACTTTACATATGATACTAATCTCCATTCTCTTTGTTTTACTCCTTTGTGATCATGACATGTCAATGTCTTCTCATTACAAGTTATTATATGTTGAGCGCATACAACCTATATGAATATAGATAATATCATTCATGATATCAATATATCAATATATATCAATATATGATATGATATTCATGATATGATATGATATCAAGAATATAACAAACCAATAGAGAACAATCAAAGTCTTGATTAATAGTATCAACATGTCTAAATTCAATTGGATCTCTTTCTCCATTACCACTCACCATTGTATAGATTACAGTCTTACTTGATAATTGAATCTACAAAGATCAAAGATCATTATATGTTCAATATGAAGATATTCATTATATACCGCTAGTTTATTCTTATAGATAGCAACTTTCTTAACGAGATCATTGCATTTTATTCTTGTACTAGCATTTCTCGTTAGATGTTGAATAGTCACATCAGTCATTTCATTACGAAAGGCATATCTAAAAATATATGATGATAATATGAGAATAATATGAATGAACTAACACATCTCTATATAGAGCATGTACAGTACTGAAGTATAGAGTATATCCACCGAATGTTCCATCCACACAACCAACTTAATACATTATTTATTTATTGATTATTTGATTGGAATAGAATGAACATACGAGCAATTTGATTTGCTTTAGGTTTAGGTTCAATAGTCCATACCCATGAATCCATTGTTACAACCGATCCAAGATATGTTCCTATTATAATAAATCATTAATATTATTTTAAATAATCAATGTATCTTAACCGAATTTAGTGAATACTTGTACTTGACAATTATTGCCACATATAGCAAGATATTCATCATTATTGATCCAATCCATACGAGTAGGATCAAAGTCTAATTTGAGATCATCTTTCTTATCATGTAACTACAATATTATATTTTAACTTAATCAATAATGTCTACATATTTGAACCTTCTTTCCATCTGTTTCATAGAAACTAATAGTTCTTGCCCAATCTGATATTACAATGAATTCTTTTCTCAATCATTCAATATATTAATTCCTTATTCATTAATATCATTACTTACAATTGTCCATCGGGTCCTCTAGATTTCCTCCATTCTTCTGGCCTAAATACTCTATTTATATGGATAAAGACTACATAAAGACTTACATGTAATTGAATAGAATAGACCATATTGGTTCACCTCCTGGTCTATCTATACGAACAAATGAATCCTGTATCATATATATATTATATAAATGAATAGATGATAAATATACATTAGAGTAGTTACTAAGTAAATCAGATGGATCAAAGGGACGAATGAATACACTTCCATCATACATTCCAATACCAAATTGATCTCCTCTTTTAGACCATGCACATGATGTTATTCTACCTCCACACTTTTGTTTATTCACATTCTTTTCATCTTCTGACCAATGAGCTACAATTTAATATAATCAATAATACATCTATTTAATGATGGATAGATACCGTAGTCAGATAAAGCACATGATAGAAGAATACAATTGATTGGATTGAATGCTATACACTGAATTGCATCTCCGTGTCTATAATCATTATATCTATCATTTAATCTACAAAATCAATAATCATACGTATATTTAAGTATTCCTTCATGTTCTTCCGTCCATATTATTATTGATTTATCAGCACTTCCGGATGCAAACTTTTCTCCATTATGTGACCATTCTAATGCATAGACAACATCCTTATGACCTGTAGTAGTACATTGTATTCATATCTATTGTATTAATTGTAATGAACCTTTTAGTGTTTGTAGTATTATGAATTCAGTTGCACAGAAAATGATAATATTAGAATCCGAAGCAAGAAGCAATTCAGATCCATCAGGTTTCCATGCCATATCATATATACATCTATAATAGTTCATCCTCCTACTCCATTTATTACTCAATATATGTACTGGTTCCTTATTCCATCATTTTGAATGGGCCCATATGGACTACTCTATCCATATATACTAACTCAATTATATTCAACTATTTAAGCTCATCAAAATAAGATATGGGACTATACAGAAATGGTGACGAGATTCGTTAGCCTAGCCCTTATTGCTATTGCTTTACCAAAGGTTATCCTATTCCTTTTATCATTCTTATCTTTCTATTCATTTAGGTAGTATCAGAATGTTGTGAAGAGGGAGACAATTCAGAGTTTTGTCTTGTATTCAATATCTTATCTCCTATGGAACAAAATGAAGTGATCAATCTTATTGGTTTGTCCATTCATCTCTTCATTCCATCCATAATATATATATATATATATATATAGGTGATACGTGTGAAGGTGATGCTAATGAAGCATTGAAAAAGATGGAGAAGAGAAATCCTAATTTCCTTCGATTTGGTAGATCAGGTGGGCAAAAACACTGCGTTTTACAGAAATAATTAAAATTATTTTAGATATGCAAATGAGATTATCTCGATCAAATGGTCCGAACTTTCTTCGTTTTGGTATTTCATTCATCTATTCTATATTATAAATCTATTCTTATAGGCCGTCGTGATCCCAATTTCCTTCGTTTTGGAAAGGCAGCAACTGATCCAAACTTTCTTCGTTTTGGAAAGAGATCATCAGGAGAACCAAACTTCCTTAGATTTGGACGTCCATCGTCGTTTGACAGAGAAGCTCGTCAACCTAATTTCCTTCGTTTTGGAAGAAAATAGAAAGATATAACAATCATTGAATACTCTTTATCATATCTATATTTATATTGTTTCACTCTGATTTGTATTTCAACATTTGAATGATAAATGAATGAATGGTACTGTTTCCCAAATTATATCTTTTAATACAAATAAATTAACATACGTTGAGAATCCTTCGAAATTCTCAGAATAATTCTCCATCCATAACATACTCGGACGCATTTTGATATTATACTGATGATTATTTAATTATATTTTTGAACCGGAACACAACTATAGAGAGACAACCATGCTTTCCTCTTTGCTTATACTCTTCACCATGGCAACCATAGAAACTAATCTACTAGATGTTCGTTGTAATTACTACAATACGTAATTCTTTACTTTCCTTCCTTTAAATATCATCACAATAGACTCAAAATTCCCAAGAAAGCTCATCATTGTATTTTTAAACAAGTAGTCGTTTTTAAAGCAGCTATTGACGCAAACGATGATGTACTCGGTGTACGTGGTGTAGTGGTGTAACTAACTACGGTATTCTCCACATCGTGATATGTCTCGTACAGAATTTTAGTGTACGATTAGTTCGTTTTACATGCAATATAGCAGTCTTTTTTAATGTAATATTTAGCTTAATTCATTTTTAATGCGGTCTGTAACTTCATGTCATCTTCAAAAGAGATTCGAAATGTTTTATAGGATTAACTGGATCGAGGATGGCTTCGCTCGTCCGTTCTGGAAGCACTGCTTCTAAGATCGTATGTATCGTTTTTGTTGCTTATCAGTTTGCTTGTTAACTTCTACACATCAGAAGCTATGTGAATAATACTTCTGAAATTACTTTTTCCGTAATGTTATTGAACAATTTCAGATCTGCGGCACTAACCAACAGCTGCCTACCAACTTCGGAGCTGCCCTTGCTGCGACTCCCAAGAGCGTCGATGTAACCTCTACTCCATCTACTCCCTATTCCCTTCAGAAAGCAGTTACTGTCCCTGCTAGACAGAACTCCCTTTTCACTAATCACATTGCTGCCAAAGGAGTCAATGGTACATTAATCACTCATTTTTATCCCGAATCCATCAGCTAAACCTATTTTGGAATTAATGATTTTAGTGACTTCTCGCCGCCTTGCTCACACTGATGTAGCCTTTCCTGATTTCTCCAAGTACAGACGGGAATCTACCCTCGATGCTTCCAAGCCTGTATGTTCTCATGCATCTATTACATTCTCTGGTGTTGAAATCCTTGCATGATCACCAGCATAATCATGCATGATTCGACATTCCATGCATGATCATGCATGGAATATCCGTGGTTCGTGATCAGGCATCGATCTTCCGTGATCATGCACGAATTTTCCGTGATCATGCATGGAATGACAGAATCCATGCATGATCACGGATAATCCATGAATGATCATGCCATTAATTGCACGAATTTTACTTGGATCATGCATGGATTCAAACACCTGACTATCCTTGTATTATACTATGTATACTGTTATAATATTATATATTATACTATGTATTTACGTATTTTTAGTAATTGAATATAGGCTCGTGATACTGAAGATGCTCGTCGTGCTCTTCCTGTTGCTGTCTATTATGGAGTAGGAGGAATGTTGTCACTCTGGGCTGGAAAGGAAGTTGTCCAGACTATGGTTGCATACAAGGTTCATATCCAATACAGATTTATAATATCCGTAATAACTAATTGATAGTATGATTGTTACTAGGATGCTCCTCGGGCAAATCGTTTTGAATCTAATCAGAGCAATTTTAGAAGAAACTAGTGCTAAATTAGATTCAAAATTTGTCTAATTAGATTCAAAAAAACCTTCTGATTAGATTCAAAAAGACAAATGTTCTGATTAGATTCAAACAATTCTCTGATTAGATTAATAAATTTTCTAATTAGATTCAAAAAGTGTTCTGATTAGTTTCAAAAACGGACGCTCTGATTAGATTCAAAAATTTTATAATTAGATTCAAAAAATGTTCTGATTAGATTCAAAAAGACGCATGTTCCAATTAGATTCAAAAATGCCCTGATTAGATTCAAAGCGATTTACCTGAGTCATTGCTTTGGATCATACCTTTTATTTCTTCATTCATATTTTTCAACATCCTTGCATCAGTAAATACTAATGAACAAAAAAGAAAAAAAGTCATGCACTTTGTATTAAAATCATGTCCGAGAAAAGTTTACTCCGTGTTTTTTAAAAATCCTCGATTATACAGTCCAGCCTGGTCAAGTTTTGTACTGTTTCCTTTGCATATGAATATATTTCGATTCTCAAAATCATAAGTTTCTTTGCTAAAAAGTACTTTTAATAGTCATTAAAAGTACTTTTTAGCAAAGAAAATGAAACAAAATTTTTATTAATGAGAGCAAATCAAGTTGTGGTCATATAACTTATATGATCCCTTCGAAATCATAAACATAAGTGAGAAAAAAATCATTTAAAAATTCTTAACGAATTATACAGTGATCTGAAGAGCGTGATCTGGAAACTTCCTGGTTTTATCGGCTTTGGACGTACATGATCTATGCATATCGGAACGTTCGGAACGTTACCGTTGTTTCTTTTCTTTTCAAACGAATCAACTTTTTTTTTCTATTCAAGCGTTAAAAAATATTTTTTGACTTTACATTTTCTAGTCAGCATAGTACCGTCATTTAGAGATAACGTGCAATGAATGTGATATTCTATGCTATTATAGCATATTTTTGTATATGATTTTTGCAGGTCGTTTACCGGCTCAACCGGAGCACTTTGTTCATAAATTTCTTTACAGCGTAGAATTGAAAAAAAACCAAAAATAATACAATTTCTGCCTTTTCCCAATTTCCCAATGCAACGCCGTGCGTGGTGTACAGCCGGAAATGCACTCTGTCAATGAGAGTGCTCGAATTTCTAAATTGTTTTCCGTTTTCCAGCTTCATTTTTTACTTTGCTCGCTTGTTGTGTTGTAATCAGGTGATGCGGTCATAGCACATCCCCTCTCATTCGTGTTTACTCGTTTAATATGGCTATTCTTGCAGAAATTACGCGATCGTTGCGGATCAACGTGGTTAGGACTCGCTTTTCATCGTTGCCAATCAGATAAGTCATTTACACGCACATTTTGCCTTTCAAATGAATGGGTGGTGGCTTGTGAGGAGCTCATTGCAGGTTTTTGGCTCGTTGTAAGCGGTGACACTCGTCGTTTGTCCGTTCAACTTACCAGGATCCTGCACGATTCAAGACGATATCCAGTAATTTCTTTCTTTTCATTGATTAAGTTCCCGGATAGGACAAACTAGTGATAACTAGTGACTAGAACTACAGGGTGCGGCATAATTACGGAGACAAATTGTTTGATCTCCCCTCACCACATGTGTTGAGCAAATCTTCACAACTTATAACATTTTATGAACAACTATCATAGCAACAACAATCAATGACTACTTCTCAATTATGTCTCATTTCGCGCGAATAACTTGCTTTAAAGGTGTCGGGTGCGCACGACGATGGCGGACAGGTACGGCACGTCAATATTGTCCTATTTCCGGAGAAGGACATGATTCAGCGACTCCATATTCGAGTGGGGACGAGTACAGGCTTTGCTCTCGAGAACTGATCACACAGAATATTCGACAAGGTTCAGATCGGACGTGCAGGCATGCAATTCCGAGGAGGTGATGAAGGAGGGACAGTGCCTCTTAAGTCAGGCCTGCGCAATCTTCGCTATTTGAGCCAGTGTAGAATCTTTCAGGTAACACCAACGCTTGTTCCCGAAGTGAAGCTTGGCCAAGGGGTTTGGAAAGTTCTTCAGGATCCATTTTAAGTAGTACTCGTTGTTCATCTTGACTCCAGATCAACGAAAAGCAGGCGATTTTTGCCCGTAGCACAGGTGTCAACTCAGACGATGATTTTCCGGGGATGAGAGACTTGATTTACGACTCTACCCCTTTCATCCGCTAGACAGGAGTCATCTGTCCATATAGTATCGTTTTGGGCACTGTACGATTGTTTTACAGTGAACAGCTTCTCATCGTAGAAAACTGCCACCTTGTGTCCGCCGACGCAGTTCGAGACAGGAGTGACTTTCATCTTTCGAGCGTGGCATGAGGATTCCGGTCGGAAAGGATGTCGGCCTTTCTCATCCGTTATGGGTAAAGGTTCAACTTGCCACGGGTGATCCATATGATCGATCTATTCTATACTACCAGCTTCTTTGCCTTATTCTTTCAGCTAATCTTGCCAATGTACCGAATTTCATCTGTGATGTTCTTGACGACCCTCTTCGCGGTACCATAAGTTTTCGTGCCTCATCCCTTGTGATCATAGACAGTAGTGTACTCGGGGAAGAGATTGATTAGTTTGTGAACGATCGAGCGATGCAATTTGAGCCTCCAGGTGGTCTCCGAAAGTGCGACACGGGGTTGGTACAGAGAAAAAATGGAAGTGGGGTAGAGACTACGACGTGCCATTTCACTGAATGAAAAGCAATCATCGCCAAAATAAGACAGGAGATACTCATAATGATGAGCTTTAATGAAATGATTTCGAGAGCGCCGGTGGAACACCCAAAAGCCGCTGCTAAATGCAAAAAGTCTTGTCTCCGTAATTCTGCCGCACCCTGTAGTGACAAACTAGTGAACTCTGAAGTAATTACTGATCAGTACAAGAACTTAGAAATGCAGAAATTGATAATGCAATCAGAACAATGCACGAGCATAATCGGTGTTTGGGAATGCCGCGATTCTTAAAATAGAAAAGGAAATTATCGATTTACTGATTACAGATGTCACGAGTTCTTCAATGTCAACACAACACACGAGCGGGGGTACTCGTCGTCCGTCTGCTCAACGCCTACTCACCTCTCCGAACTACAAGAACATATTCTCAGCTATTTTTATTTTTATTTTATTCCTTGTTTTCTTCCTTGTTTTCTTCCATGTTGAATGATCAGTTTTTTTATCGACTTTGCATTTGAGAAAGAACAAAGAGAGAGTGAAGAAAAAAAAACAGTTGATGTTATCTATTTTGACTTCGCAAAAGCCTTTGATAGTGTATCCCATCCAAAACTAATTTGTAAACTCAGTACAACTGGCATTTCAATGAAAACCATTAACTGGATCTCTGATTATCTTTCCAATAGATCATTTCAAGTTCGAGTTAAAGATAAACTGTCCGATTCTCACCTAGTCAGTAGTGGCGTACCGCAGGGCTCTGTACTTGGACCCTTACTATTTTTAATTTTCACTTCTGAAATACCGGCACTAGTACAAAATAACGATGTTGTTGCCAGATTATATGCCGATGACATCAAAATATATAAATCATTTAATAAGGACGACCCTCCTGTCCCACTGCAAATAGCAGTGGATAAAATAGTTAGATGGGCTAATGATTGGCAATTGCCTCTCGCATCTCACAAATGCACCACCCTACATCTTGGAAGAGCGAACCCAAAACGGAACTATATGATCGAAAATGCAATACTGAATAAAAAGGAAGTAGTTAAAGACCTTGGTTTTGCTATCCAGAAAACTTTAACATTTTCCGACCATTGCAGAGCTATTTCAATAAAAGCAAAGTCTGCTTGCCACATACTAATGCGAGCACTGCGGACTAAAAAGCCTGAAATGCTCCTCAAAGCATTCTCGATCTACATTCGCCCCATCCTTGAAAGTGCTTCAACAGTCTTTAATCCCTATCAGAAAAAGGATATTAAAATCCTCGAAAAAGTTCAGAATTACTTTACCAGAAGAGTATTCGCACGTTGCTATGGTTATACATGGGAGAATATGCCTGGAGCACCTGAGCGTAATACAAAACTTAAACTGGAAACGCTAGAAAAACGTAGACTAAATATAGACGTTAGAACTTCCCTCAAACTTCTCAGAGGCAAGTTCAAAATTTCGAACAAGAAATCCCATTATTTCAATACCTATATAACCAGAAATGGGATAAATTTCAATAATCCCGGGTCACGGTTCCAATATAGGCACTACAGTTTCTTCGCTAGGGCGGCACGTTTACTATCACTACCCGAAAATAGGATCGACTTCTCGATCCCAGACTGATCTATCTTTCCCTTGTAACGATTTATTTAACTCTTGCATCATTATCATTTACTGTCGTCCCCACTTGATTCAATGTTTGATCTCACGCATCATTCCATAATATTGTTTTACTTTCTTTTTCACCTCTCTGTTTATCGTTAAAGATAAATAAATTATTATTATTATTATTATAAGAAAAAGTATTTGGTAGATGATTCGATACCCAGATTTTGACTGAATTTGTGTTATTTCGATATTTCTTCTCGCATTCTCAAAACGATACGGCCAAGAGATTAGAGATGAAGAGGTTGGGTTCAAGTTTCCAGACAAAATAGTTAATACAATGTTCATAGGATCTTGTTATTATTGCCGACGAGTCATGAGAGCATAGATTAAAATATTTATTAGTATGATTGACTTCTAATCGATATTCTAGAATCATCCTTTCAAGAGTAGTCAAGAGATCGATGCAGTATTGCTAGGAAGTGAACGGTTACGGTTCCCTTTGATCCAAAGCAATCTGGTGATACGGGCATCCTACAAGTATTGATGGATTAATAATGTTTATGAATCAATCGATAAAGATATCATTGCATAATGTTCAATACTGATGCCTTCTGTAAATCAGAAGGCTTGAAGCTAGACTATTCGAGATAATCTTGAGTGAAAAGTACAGTAAATAAGTTATTATCCATTGACTAACCACTAACCGATCGATAACATAAACTCCAATCTTCTAATAGGTAGCATAACTCTCCTTATGAGTAAGCGATGACGATGTTGATAGAAACTAAATCATGATATAATTAATTGGTGTAAATTTGGGCACTACTCCAGAAGCCCAGATTGGGGTTGAGCCTTTCAACAGATCTAGGTAATCGGAATGTTCAGGTAACTGTGACAACAAATGACGTGCATAGTGGATTATTTGGTGCATTAAACTGGTTTGAATCGATTCAAGCTACTGTAATCTGAATCTACCGTACTCCGGGAGACATTCAGAGAGAAGCAGATCAGCACGTGTTGGCATTGAAGAACTCGTGACATCTGTAATCAATAAATCGATAATTTCCTTTTCTATTTTAAGAATCGCGGCATTCCCAAACACCGATTATGCTCGTGCATTGTTCTGATTGCATTATCAATTTCTGCATTTCTAAGTTCTTGTACTGATCAGTAATTACTTCAGAGTTCACTAGTTTGTCACTAGTTTGTCCTATCCGGGAACTTAATCAATGAAAAGAAAGAAATTACTGGATATCGTCTTGAATCGTGCAGGATCCTGGTAAGTTGAACGGACAAACGACGAGTGTCACCGCTTACAACGAGCCAAAAACCTGCAATGAGCTCCTCACAAGCCACCACCCATTCATTTGAAAGGCAAAATGTGCGTGTAAATGACTTATCTGATTGGCAACGATGAAAAGCGAGTCCTAACCACGTTGATCCGCAACGATCGCGTAATTTCTGCAAGAATAGCCATATTAAACGAGTAAACACGAATGAGAGGGGATGTGCTATGACCGCATCACCTGATTACAACACAACAAGCGAGCAAAGTAAAAAATGAAGCTGGAAAACGGAAAACAATTTAGAAATTCGAGCACTCTCATTGACAGAGTGCATTTCCGGCTGTACACCACGCACGGCGTTGCATTGGGAAATTGGGAAAAGGCAGAAATTGTATTATTTTTGGTTTTTTTCAATTCTACGCTGTAAAGAAATTTTTTCCAAGGTTATAACTATTTTTAATCGATTCAGAATGTCCATTTTCATCTAAAACATCACATCATTATGAACATAGTGCTCCGGTTGAGCCGGTAAACGACCTGCAAAAATCATATACAAAAATATGCTATAATAGCATAGAATATCACATTCATTGCACTTTATCTCTAAATGACGGTATTAAATGATATTGAAGAGAAATTTTTGAATGGCTGTCTGAGACCGGCTCGGTAAGACTCGAGCATGGTCCGGACATTCGCGAGGACTTTCGATCTGGCCCTCAATACTTTCATCATAGACACATACCGGGGGGAGACCGATGAAAGTTATAGTGAAAATGCCCTTAGGCTCAAACCCGGCTCACATATGTCGCATAAAATAAAAATTTGAAAATTTCATAACTTTTCAATCGCGATAGCTAGGACTTTTATTTCTTTTTAATGGTGAATAACATATCATGCACTCTTACTAACACAGCTGAACAGCAATATCATATCGTTCTGAATATGTTTTTTCGTGTTTGATTTTCATATTTTTCTTCTTCTATCCTCGTTGAACAGAGACGGCAGGTAATGACATTGTGCATATTGTAGCCCTGATAATTCTGTACATAGTGGTCACATTCCCTTAGTAATCTAGCTAATCGACCTATGGGTGCGTGCATTACTAGTACGGTAATTCGAGTTATGGTATCCATAAAAATAAAAGTTGGCCCACTATTGATATAATGCCAAATAGTATTTGGACTGGGATCATCATGAATTTTTCGACCTCAGTCATTCTCAACCATGAACCCCGGTCATGGTTGAGAATCATGGGATGACTGAAAAAAATCAGTTCGCGATTCCTGGCGGTTACGGTAGTGCAATAGCGTACACTCCTACTGATAAAAATGGTACAGCTTAGGATGTAGTACGATACGTCCCAACCTATTTATATGAAAGAAACATAGAAATATTCAAGTTTAATTATTAAAAAAATAAATTCGAGCTGCGAAACGACGCTTCTTCACGTTGCAGTCGTTTCTGCAAACGCACATGCATCAGCCACCATCCGCCCTATGAATCAACTTGCCTTGACGGTCGACTGAATGTGGCAGTTGAAAAAATAAAAATAAAATAATTATTTTTCTCAATTTTTTAAATGTGTAGTCCGAGCCTAATTGAATATTTTTCTTATGTACGCGCATCACTACGAGTAAAATGACATAAGAAAGCTACCTCGTACTCTTGCGAATTTCAAGAAATTTAATTTTCGATTTTTGCAATTTACGCATATCTCACATTCGGTTGCAATTCTCGATGACTCTGAAAACTTGGATTACTAAGGGAATGTGACCACTATGTACAGAATTGTCAGGGCTACAATATGCACTATGTCATTACCTGCCGTCTCTGTTCAACGAGGATAGAAGAAGAAAAATATGAAAATCAAACACGAAAAAACATATTCAGAACGATATGATATTGCTGTTCAGCTGTGTTAGTAAGAGTGCATGACATGTTATTCACCATTAAAAAGAAATAAAAGTCCTAGCTATCGCGATTGAAAAGTTATGAAATTTTTATTTTATGCGACATATGTGAGCCGGGTTTGAGCCTAAGGGTATTTTCACTATAACTTTCATCGGTCTCCCCCCGGTATGTGTCTATGATGAAAGTATTGAGGGTCAGATCGAAAGTCCTCGCGAATGTCCGGCAGGAGGTCATAATGCTCGAGTCTTACCGAGCCGGTCTCTTAAAAGGCAACCCACACTGGTCCAAAAGTGACTAATTTGTGTACTAATTTGCTGGAAAGATATATATATGACACACTATATAAGGCTCAATTTTTATGATGGCGATTTGATTGTAAGAAAAAATGAATTTAATTATATACAATGAATTTTATGAATCGACCCACTATATAAAAAAATCCTGTGAGGGCGCCGAAAATGTATGAAAGTATGAAAAAGGCACCCACTCCGGTAATAAAAGACGCAAATATAACTATCTTTTAATAGACTATTGAGTAAAACGAGATACCTCATTACTCTTCTGATCTATATTCTTTCCACTTCCATTATTTCTTCCTGCATTTGGTCCTTTCTCATGACATGCATCAAGATGTACTGTATTATTCCGTATTGATCGCACGATCGTCGAAAGATATTTTTGAAGCTTCACGGCACCCATCATTTTCGGATCATTTTTGTGATTTGCCTTCTAATGATAATTTTTTATTATGAATGGAAAGTTCATTCCTTTTCTTTTGTAATTAAAGGCTCACCCAAACTAATTTTACACTCCGCTCTGGCCATGCTCTTTCGTAGACAAAGAGAACGAGAGAAGTATTGCCAGAGCGTAGAGTTTCAAATCAGCTTATAAATACACGCAGCTGCGGGAGGTATGTACAAAACTGTATTACTATAGTTGTTGCTTTATAAAACTTGCGGACCAACAACATTTAAATTCTACTGATTTTCCCAATTTTTTATTTATAAACGTCACTAATAAAATTTAAATACTATGGTTTTTTATAAAATTTCAAATTCAATCTAAGTATTCTGTCCATCTTCATATCTATTTATCTATATATGCTTGAAGTACAGGTGAAATATAGTAGATGAATAATATTATAATTGTTTGTAGGCCATGGCTGCTGATCAACGTGCTCTTGCTTCTATTGAAATCAATATGGCTGATATTCCTGAAGGACAAACGAAGACTTTCGAATGGAGAGGAAAACCCGTATTCGTTAAGCATCGTACTAAGGCTGAAATTGCTCGTGAAAAGGTATATCTTTCATTTAACTTATTATAACTATTATAACATTTGCGTCAATAAATTGTACTCATAAATATATAATGAATTGTTATAGTATTCATAATAGAAGTCTAATTGATTGAAATATGATTAGATGATATAATAGCAATATTGAATGTATATTGTAGGCCGTACCAGTTGGAGATCTAAGACATCCTCAACATGATGATGAAAGAGTACAGAAGGATGAATGGTCTGTTGTCATTGGTGTATGTACTCATCTTGGATGTGTACCTATTGGTATGATTTTATATTATCTTCCCTCATAATTAACGCTTTAGAATTAATTCGCAACGTTAAATGTTTATTTTGTTTCTTATAGTAATATATATTTAGCTAACTCTGGAGACTTTGGCGGATACTACTGCCCATGTCATGGTTCTCATTATGATGGATCTGGACGAATCCGCAAGGTTATTATTATATTTACTTGCTATTTATTCATTACGAAATGTTATTCTTGTTCAATTCCTTTTGTTGAATAAACTGCCATCAAAGAACTACCGCATAAACCGGTTATTCACCTATTTTGTTCTGTTTTAAATAAGATGAGTATTATAGGGACCTGCTCCTCTGAACCTTCACGTTCCTGCTTATTCCTTCAAGGAAAGTTCAATCGTGATTGGATCTAACTAGACAAGAAGAAGAGTGTCCCTCGGTTTAGTAGATATTAAACATAGAATGACAGAATTGATTGAGTGATGATGGTAATATGATAAAGATATTCTAGTGACATAGTAGTATTGTTTGTATAAGAGAAAGGATGGCAAAGATGGAAAAGGAAAGAAGAAGAAGAAGGGGATATATGGATTAACTACCTTTCACTCTTTATACAGCTTGGTCTATTCTTTCTTTCAAATCAATCATTTCATAGCACTAACTCCATATACATTGATTGTATTTCTCTCACTAACCTCATCTCTCACTCTTTCCTTCTATCATCATTCTTTCATTCATATCACGCCCATATCAATCAATAGGAATGCCTCTTCCATCACATCTTCGTCTTAATGCATTCAAATATCCTATTGCATTTATTCGACTTATTCAATTGGTTTGTAATACATTTCATTCCCAAATTCATCCATTCCATTTAGTTATTCATTATAATTGCTCTTTCATCAGTCAATGGATGGTTTTATAAACTCCATTTTGATTGTCCATCAAATGAAACTGAAACTACAACTGATCTTGCTAGAAATGCCACATTCACAACATTCAGGTATATACATATTTAGTTAAAGAAAGATGAATCATTCATCACAAATCGATATTGTGTAATATTACTTCTTTCATTATTTATTGTTTATAGTTTCGATAGTATTAAAATAGAATCATGTGATAATATAGATGAGACGATTCCTCTATGGAAAAATGGTGAAGGTTTCTCATCGTAAGTTGTCTATGTATCTATATCATTATTGATATTCTATATATAGTGGAAGTGGTTTCTTCTATTTCGTTCAAGCTCTTGCTCTCATATCTCTTCTTGTCGGTATCTTCTTATATGTTGTATTATGGGATTTCTATCAGAATGAAGGAAGAGTGAGACTTGGAGTAAGTTAATTACTTTATCACAAAATACATTTTACATGTAAACATGTTTATCACGTTTGATCTATATTTACTTGGCAATGAAACATTTTAACACGTAAATCATTGAATTGCTTATTGCTCTTAGAACAATCTCTTCATTTCATACACTATTTCTTTATTCTCTGTCCATGACATACCATTGTTGAGATATCTTTGTTTTGGTAGAAACAACGATAAATATATCGTATATTATATCTATAGGATCTAGCTCTAACTGCATTATGTTTCATTCTATTCTTCTTCTGTTCTTCTATTTGGTGGTCATCAGCTAATGGAATAGGAAGTGTTGGAAGGTATATCTACATCTAAATAGTATTCATTCATATCTTGTAGTCCTGATTATGTCAAGAAACTTCTAATGGATAATGAACGATTTCTTAATCACAATGAACCATCTTCATCCTTCTCTATTGATACCCGTAATAGTCTCCTAACTATCTCAGTAGTAAGTATCGATTATATATCCATCAATCAATAATATTAATTACATCATGAATATTATAAGATTAATAATATTAATTTCAGTTATCAGGATGGGTTTGTGTTGTATTATTTGCTCTAAATTGTTGGTATATATGGAAAGAGATAACACCAACAACTGTATCTAATCCTACTTCTATTGCATAACTCTTCATATTGTCATCGTGATCATATTTCATACTTTATATGATACATTCTGCACGTGTAAATAAATAATTAATATCAGATCTAATAATACATAATATGTGTGGCACACAGGTAATG
Source organism: Parapristionchus giblindavisi (assembly GCA_943737045.1). Taxonomy (NCBI): domain Eukaryota; kingdom Metazoa; phylum Nematoda; class Chromadorea; order Rhabditida; family Diplogasteridae; genus Parapristionchus; species Parapristionchus giblindavisi. The sequence continues at coordinate 159,046 of CALSFV010000100.1, read as the reverse complement.
AGGGGACTGGAATTATTGATTATAATGACTAGATCAATCGATCGATGAAAGGAACACAGTTGAAGAGATCAATAAATACAATGAAAGATACCGTAATAAAGAGTGAGATCAATTCGTTGTGGGAGTCAAAGGAGGTGTTAGAAGATCACGAGGAAGAATTTCTTCAAGGAAATTTTCTTTGAATGATTCTTTCACTATTCTCTTTGTTAAATTTAAAAGAGAAAAAACTGAATTTCGCGAATATTGTCGTGCTAATCGAATGGATGTATGTTGAGCCGTACTAAAATCACATTTAATTATTATTAATAAGATTAAATAGATGCATAAATGTATTGAAAAGTTTTCTGTCTTCACACTAGTCAATGCTTATATTTGTATATATCTGAATATGCCTATGAATGTTTGATACAAGAGTAAAATTATATATGTGAAGATGATAATTAGATTATATCATATACATATAGATACCTGCTTATCATAGGATATAGATTCTCAGACACATCGATATTAACAAAAGGTGTACATAGATATTCATCATTTAAATAATAAGAAATAGATTGAGATGGTCCATCAAATAGAATACCAATACGAGGATTCTCTATTCGAATAGGCTTCGTTACTCGAACACTGAATTCATTTCATACAATATGGTCAGGGGCGGTATTCTTTCGTCAATTTCGGCACATGCCGAAAAATTTTTCGGCATTCCGAAATAAATTTCGCGCACACGTTGAGAGATAGAGCGGTATGCCGAAAATGAGAGAGACCTTCCGAATGCCGAAATATTCGGCAAAATGATTTCGACATCGTAAGAGAAAAATTCGGCGCACTTTTTCGAAAGCCTAAATATTTGAGGGGAGAACAAAGGGGTTTCGGCATGACATCGTTTTCATTTTTGCTATTCTTGAGCATCACGACCAACCGACCAGCGAAGAGAAGAACGGGGAAATGATGAATGAGAGACGAATAAAAAGGAATGAGAAACAATATTCCTAGGTATTAGGAATATAAACGCTAGAGAATTAAATGAAGCAACATATGTAGTCTAATGGATAATTGATAAGTTGTCATGCGAATGGTCGGTGGAACATTCTCCTCTCAAACCTGTGTCTTTTATTTAATTTTTTTTTATAAAGCGAGATAATTTTCGGCTATAGCCGTGAACTATTTCGGCAAGCCGCGAAATATTTTGGTATGCCGAAAATTTCGGCATTGCCGAAATTGACGAAAGAATACCACCCCAGTACTTTTATATAAGAAATAGAGGAAAGAGTACAATATGGATACAATCTATACTATTCTTATATGTATATCAATCTAACCTCATTCCTGATCTTTGGGCATATCCATTATGATTTAATCCATATGAATTATCATCAGATCCTAAGAAATCAACGAAATCATATGAATGAATCTATAATGGAATAGAATAGATAGATATATTATTCATTCGAATAGATACATACCACATTTCTAATCCTTCCAACTCCGAACATGACTGAAGTACCATATAATTCTCCATCTATATGTAATTCCCAATATGCTGTTGTATTCTCAGTCAATGGTTTCATTCCCTTAACATTCCCTTGTAAGTATCAATAGATATAGAGATGAATTGATCTATCTCTCATTATGATTGATAAGATTTCCATTAGTACCAGATTGAATAGATATATTTGTTTAATGATAAGGAATAATAAGTACATACTCTCCATGATACAGTTCCGAATGAATATACTGGATTGAGTACTATATGATCTTTTGATGGAAGACGAAGTAAACCATCGTGGGAGGGCTGAATATAGAGAATGCATACAATATCATATCATATCTATTCATTCAAAATAAAAGTTATACATAATATGTAGATACTATAAACAAAATCAATGTTATAATGAATGTTATGTTAATCTTGATAAATGTGTTAAATATAAATAAAATGAAATGAAAATAAACAAAATTGGTTATCATTTTGAATATATATTCTATTAAAGAAAACACGATTATTTATTGATTGTGAAAGAACAAACATGAGATGGTTTCCAATGCCATGGAGATGAATATAAGGAATTCCCATTGATGAGTTTGAATGGAGATGGAGATTGAGCCATCTGATAAGATCATTATCATTTCAATCATATCATACTTCATCGTTTCAGAGTAACAATATGAACAAAGACTAAATATGAAAAGATCCATTTATTCAGATGCACTTTCACACAATAATATAATAAAAATGATAGAGACCACAGTCCTCTGACAATGAACACACAAGACAAGACTGATTATAAAACCTACTGATACAATGAAATGAGAACACGAATACTAATACTACAACGATAGAGACTATATTAATATGCAAATGAACTCAGACGAAAACTGACGAACTTTGACTCTGACGAACTGACGAAGAAATAACAACAAAGGATACAATAACACAGATCAAAGATTAATAATGGTATGGTTACTGTAGGGCTGGATATCCCATTCTAACAGATTAGGTGATAGATAGAGGAATGAATAAGTGAAGGAAAGAGGTATGTGTAGGAGATAGAAAAGAGAAGAGGAAGAAATAGGATAGAGTAAGAGAGGACTCTCGATCAATAGGATGCATGAAGGAGAAGATGGAGATAACTAAGATGATGATAGAGATGTATATGAAATGAATGAATAGAATGATATAGATTGAGAATAGATTGAATGATGAGACGACCTATCTATGTGTACTAATAGTACAGTGCAAAGGAATAGTGAAGGAAGAGATGGATAGAGGGTCGAATGAAGGAGAAGAAGAGGAAGAAGAAGAAGAGGAAGATGGTGGTCTAAGCATACATAAAGAGTCGGCATACCAATAGAGGAGAAAAGGAGATTGGAACACTTCTGAAGGAACTGAGAAGAGAGACAAACATTAACTGACCATTCAATCCATAGATAGATAGGACTCTATTCATATACAGCTGCTATACCATCTGGTCTTATTCCCTCATCCATTAAATATCCTCTATTCTCTGCCCTCTCTCAACCCTAATCGGACCCATTCCACCTTCTGCTACCCAACTCATAAAAGACAAAGAGAAAACAACTCTAATACATTGTTCTGGTCTACCCAACTATACTAGTTCATTTCAAAAGTTTCGTTATACATGTTTGCTTATATTTATTATTTAAGTAGAAAGGGTGTACATATGGTATCAAATAGTATGAATGAAGAAACAACTCCATGAAAATATCTCCCTTGACTCTTTTCCTCCCATTAGTTCACGAGAATTCATATCACATTGTGAACTCTTGAAGAAAGACTTGAAAGGTAAATGGAGGTATAACACAATGATGCATCTTCTTACTTTAGATCCACTGCATTCAAAAGATGAAAGATTCATTTTTGAATAAAATATCAGGAATGGCTGATTGTTCAACACTGCACATTAACGAGGAAGGTCATCATAATCATATATATTCTTAATTATGAACCCTACTTGGGGTCATCCATATCACAATGCTTCATGTTCCTTATTGTCTTCAAAAACCTTCATACCTTCGTTTATGATATCCCCCCCCCCCAATCTCTTCGATTCGCTATAACGACGAAGTCTTCCTCACACTATATCGACATTTATATTAAAGTTGTTGTTCATATCCATTGGGAGGAATAAAACATTAAGGATCCAAGATTAAAGATAACATGAGCTGATATTTTTTCATTGTCAGGAACTAAACTATATTAAATTATTTCATGCAAATCAGTTGCACTACTGATTTATAATTGTTCAATCATAAATTCAGTTATTTCAAATATTTATAAATTTAACGAACTTAATTTAATTATATTCATAAACAAAGGATTCTGCAAGGGATGGTCAATTTAACGTTCCGAATAAAGTTCCGCTGTTTAGAGGGCACATAATGCACCGTTCGCACTGCACGGATACGGTCTTGAAGGAAGACCAAGGTTTCATCATTTTAATGTAACTTTTCAACTTAATTGCTGTTTTGTCACTCGAGTATATATGTAGGATTCGTTGCTAAGTCATTCAGCAATTCATTTATTATAGGTATGGCGGAGGGAGAACTCCGTTGGTTGGGTCTAAGTGATTCAAAGGTCACTGAAACTCTCAAGAATAAAGGATTAACGGAACAACTTTCATCGATCGTTAAGACAGCTAAGGAAGTATTGAAGAAGAATGGAAAGGATGTAAATACTTTCCCTAAACAGAAGGTATGATCTGTTTATTAGCATTTCGTTTATTGCGGCTGTCACTAAGAATTCGATATCTGTCAATTGTATTAGACTTTTTAAATTCTGATTAAATTTCAAAATTATATTTTGGATTAAAATGGTGATGTTGGCATTACAGGGAAGTATTCTATATAATATTGGAACTAAAGCTAAAGCTCAATGTGCTCATCATCTTCCATATGTTATTCGTCTCGTTGTTGAAGATAAAATCAAGAACGATACTCAAGTAAGTTCAGCTTATTCATAGTCCAATAATACATCATCAGGGATATATATATATATATATATATATATATATATATATATATATATATATATATATATTGATTAAATCACGTATTGATTTACTGTGTTGTCGTAATTGACGATCTTACTGTAGTTTGTTTGTATTCCGAATGTTAATCGTTTGAATAGAATAAGGAATTGTATGATTGAATACATTAGATCATTGTTAATGTAGTGAGTGAAATATTTTAATATAATTTGAGGCAAATGCAGCTGTGGCTTATATTCTATCCCATGTATTAGGAGATTTGAATGAAAAAGAATTAGAGCTGGAAAGCGGAGTTGGTATCGTTGTAACTACTGATCAGATTGAAGATACTGTATGTGCTCTTTACTTTATCATCACACATGTTATGGTCTACTTATGATAAACTTACAGGTCAAAAGTGTCATTGCTTCATACTTTGATAAACTAAAAATTGATAGATATCAATTCCCTTGTGGAAAGATTCTCGGTATGTTCATACTTGTTTGATGTAATAGATTGAAATGAGTATCTATTTTATACCTTGATTATTATGATTGTAGGAGATGTTCGATCTAAACTAAAATGGGCTGATGGACAATATGTTGCTAAGGAGGTATCTTCTATTCATTCATCTATTCTCTTTATCATGATCTACTAGTATCATTATGAAAATTCTCTATGTATGTAGTGTACAGACATGGTCCATGGTTATCCCACGGCCAAAAAATGCGGGTGGGTAACGTAGATATTCGGGAAAAAATGCGGGTGGGTACACAAAAAATGGGGGAAATTAAACTTTAAAAAAAAAAACTCCGTTATTATTTCAGTTGACAGTTAGACTATTTATCGTACAGTAAGAACGAGAACTGATTTTAATAATATGCGATCGTTCAATACTGCACTATATTACATGCATAGTATCTCAATCTGATCGGGTACCGACAGAAAAACATGAAACTCAAGAAATGTGTTCATTGCGTTTAAATGGATTTCCAGCGCGTTATCCCATGGTACCTACGGTGGGATAACGCTCTGGCAAATGAGTTTGACGCGTTCAATTTACATTTCCATGTGGAAAATTGGAATCTCTGCCGGTACGCGACGAGAAATGACGCAAAGAATAATTTTTATATGCTAACATTAAGAGAGACTATCTGGCTCAAGTGACATTCCCTTGGCACTTGGCCAAAAAGTGATATGAACCGATCGGGCCCAAATCGTGCACAGTTGTAGTATGGGCTGACATAAGCTTGCACACAAAGTTTGGGTTCGTCATACCTGCACCTTCGCTAAATAACGTAAGTTCGATGAAGTGGCATCGAAATTTCATAGTTTACGGATTCATTCGATATATGTATACGATGAAGGGCAATAGTAAGCAGGTACATTCCACCAAGTATCATCCCGATCCAAAACCGTGAGACCCAGAAAAAAATTAAAAAGACCGGTATGGGGCCCATAAAATGTTTTTATTATTTTTACTGCAATTGCCTATCGGTGAGGGTCTTTTTTTATTTCTTCAATTTGACGAGTATTCATTAGTGTAACTACTATATGAAAATGAACTAAAACACAATCGTGGAAGTTTGCCTTATTCCCGAAAAACCACAACTAATTCACCTTTTTATCGCGAACTGATCGAATAAGCATATGCCGGTTACGGTTATGCATATTCGGAAATTCAAAATTCATAGTTTTTTTTCCAAAAATACCGTCATATTACACCTCAGATATTCATACAACAGACAAATAATAAAAGAAAAACATTAATATAATACCGAAACCGAATGAAAACAAACAGTGATTGACGAATTTTGAATTTCCGCCTTTGCATTACGGTAGGTGGCACACCATTTATCGTCTCAGTTTGCGATAAAAAGGTGAATTAGTTGTGGTTTTTCGGGAATAAGGCAAACTTCTACGATTGTGTTTTAGTTCATTTTCATATAGTAGTTACACTAATGAATACTCGTCAAATTGAAGAAATAAAAAAGACCCTCACCGATAGGCAATTGCAGGAAAAATAATAAAAACATTTTATGGGCCCCAGACCGGTATTTTTAATTTTTTTCTGGGTCTCACGGTTTTGGATCGGGATGATACTTGGTGGAATGTACCTGCTTACTATTGCCCTTCATCGTATACATATATCGAATGAATCCGTAAACTTTGAAATTTCGATGTCACTTCATCGAACTTACGTTATTTAGCGAGGGTACACATATGACGAACCCAAACTCCGCCTGGGAGCTTATGTCAGCCCATACTACAACTGTGCACGATTTGGGCCCGATCGGTTCATATCACTTTTTGGCCAAGTGTCAAGCCATAAGCAAAATATGTTCACTGAGTCAGATAGTCTCTCTTAAGACCAAGGAAATAGAAAAAATAAATTCAGTACGCGATAATCATGCCTAAAAATGCACCCCTCCAAACAACACTTTCCCACTATAATTTTCATATTTCTTATTGTCAACTGTGTTCTCTGTCGGTACGCGACTCTCTAAACGAAAAATCAAATTTTTTGAATCAATTAATATTTCAGTTCTTGTTAACGTTAAATTCCGACACAGCGTACTACTATCACTTCACTGAACTTAAAGATCGTACTCTTCTCATATTCGTACTCATTTATTCAGTTTGCTACCATACTCTTTTCTTCACATTTTTTCGACATGATTGATTAATTAATATTTTTTTCAAGTCAACATTTTTCGAAATTTTGCGGGTGGGTTACCTACTTTAAAAAAAAAATTGCGAGTGGGTCTATCCCATGGGATAACCATGGGCCATGTCTGGTAGTGTACCTGTCGGCCGAAATACTAAAAGATGCATGAAAATCGTTATTTATTATTCATTCTATATCTATATAACGTTAATGTGCATAAAAAACTAAAAATTGTACATTTTAATAATAAAAATAATATGGATACATTAAAAAAAGTCAATGCCAACTTTTTCTTTTTGCTATATTTCGTGAACCAAGCGTGTTATCGGGCCGCTCTCGCGAGTTTTTATGCGAAATTTATCGAGGAATCCGGCCCTGATATTGCGGACATGAAAATTTCTCATTATTGCAGTTGAACTTCCTTGTTACACTTCAACTATTGCGTTATGATGAAGCAATCGAAGTGCACTTTTTTTGAAAAATCATAACTCCGAGGAAAATTTATTTTAAAGTTTGAGATATACGTGCTACTCAGAAATTTTTTTTTGGGAAAAAGTTGACATTGACTTTCCGGTGCGATTGTATGATATGTGCAGGTTGATCTACAATTGAGAGAATTCCTTGGGCCTCGGACTGAAGAAGATTTGAAACCTAAACCAAAAGTGAAGAATGAGAAGAAAGAAAATGAAGGAAAGAAGAATAATGATAAGAAAAAAGAAGAGAAGAAAGAAGAAGATGAATTGTTTGATGGAGCATCTACAATGGAAGAATTGATTAAAACTCGTGCAAGACTTCATAAAGTAGGAGAGAATTATAAGACCGAAGGATATGTTGTTACTCCTAATACTGATAGATTATTGAAGGAACATTTAAAGAGAACTGGAGCACAGGTACACATTAACCACAATTTTAGTTCAATACTTATGCTAATTTTCGAGCATCCTTTACGAATTTCCTCATAAAATTCGTTTGCAAATTTAAAGACTATCACAAACAATCGCGTTTCTCAACTTTAAAAAAATCGTAATCTGCATAGTGTGTCGATTTAGAAACATCGTTATTTTCGCTTAAATTGTAATCTTTCGCATTAAAATGAGCCTTATATAGTTGGTCTATCTTCACATTATATCGTCCATGCGTGGGCGGCATCACAAGCTAAAAATTACGACTTTAAGCGATAAATAGCGAATTTTCTGAATCAACCCCCCCCCCTATTTCGAGAATAGCCCCCCCCCCTATATAAAAATAATCGGCGGGGCACCGGGCGGCATTGCCGCTAACGACAAGACCCACTCGATTTTGTCACCCGTCCCTCACGATTTAGCCAAAATTAAATAAAAATGAAATCGATTTAGGCAAAATCCACTCGAAAATGAAAAGTTTTTGCGCCCCACCTACCCGATTTTTGCGTTCGCCCCACCCGATTTTAATTTGCATCGACAAAGGCTGCTCACATATGATATGATCCATTATAGGTTCGTACTCGTTTCCCTCCTGAACCCAATGGTCTTCTTCATATTGGACATGCTAAGGCCATCAATATCAACTTTGCTTATGCTAAGGTACCTTTTATAGCTTATACATTTTCTTAATTTAGTGGATAATCAATAATTTAGCTATATAGGATTTTGACTAAACTTGATACTTATTCATATTTGTATTCCTAATTTATCTACGAGTTTGATAGGCTTTCAATGGAATATGTAATCTTCGATTTGATGATACAAATCCTGAGAAAGAAGAAAAGAAATTCTTTGATGGAATTGAAGAAATGGTATGTCATATTTGATGTTCATGATAGAATATTGAGTATTGTATTGATTAGATATTGATCATTCATTTATTATATTGAAGAGAGTATATTGAGTTATCTTGATAGTGTCCATTGTATCATCTTCACAAACTATGAACAACATTATCATACCATTCCTTTATTAGGTTCGTTGGCTCGGTTATACCCCTGCTAAGATCACTTATTCTTCTGATAACTTCGAACAATTGTATAAGGTATCCCATATTATATTTTATCCCACAATAAATTGTGCCACAATTTCAAAAAATAGGTACTGTTGTGTACAATATATCCACTTCTGAAATCCAAATTTCGAAATATTCTTGTTTTTACAAAAAAATTTATCGTTATATATATTTCGAAATATGAAGATATTTTGGAATAGAGTGATATAGTGATAAGATTGTTGATTGGATGTGTTTGATGAGTGATTGAATGATTGATTATGATTAAGTGGGCGATAGTTCTGATTGAAAAGGGACTAGCCTATGTGTGTCATCAATCTATCGATCAAATGAGAGGACAAGAACAGAAAGAATCTCCATGGAGATAAAGACCTATCAATGAAAGTCTTCAATTATTCCAGGTATTATATACACCACTTATCTATTCATACATTTTATTTCGATAACAAATCAATTACATATTATCTATTACTTGTTTTTTCTTCTAGTTGTATATAATGAAAATTATAAGAAATAGTCTCTCCACATATAGTACACATAACTAAGAGAGAATTTAAATGTTTTGGTCTGTTTCATATATTTTCGCTCGCCCATAATGTGGGTGACCACTTTTTGTCGTTGCGGTCAGTTTTGAGACTCGAAACCCATCTAGGAATATGCGGGTGATCGAGATTAGTAAGAATCACCCCCAGTTCCGAGTACGAGATGTAGATCGGGTCAGTTTATATTTCGCAAAAACAATAGATTGTGGGTAGGGCGAAAATGCATGGTCTGTTTACAATTAAAGAAGTTAATGTGGTGTTACATTTTCAAAACGCCGTCCTTCGAAATAGTGTTACATTCGGAAACGTCAACGTCAACTTTGATTTTGAAGTATTTTGGGTCCCAAGCGGAAAACCCTTATTGTCAATTGGGATACGGTAAGAAGTTACCGTAACCATGGATCAATAATGGCTGACTACCGTAATCTTTTACAGTAATTTCATGATCCATCAGGGTTTTCCACTCGAGACCGAAAACACTTCAAATTTCAAGTTGACGGAGACGTTTTGAAAATGTAACACCACATAAGTCCGTTAAAATGAATATAATGCAGATGGAATAGGTCATTTGATTGTATGAATGACTCTCACTGTAATGAATGAGAGATGAATGGTTTAGTCTCATCTCTCAATCATCTTAATGCTCATATTGAAATAGTATGAGATATATGAGATAGAGAGTGTATATGATGTATAAATCAAATGAATCTAAACGATCTTATCATCTATACAACATTATCTATCTCTTAAACATTGGTTAATAAGTGAATGATAGAAGTAGAGTGTTATAATATAAAGATGATTACTATTATACGATCTCTTTGTAAAGAAGAAGAATAGATGGATTGATACTTTGATCTTTCTATCATAGGTGGGCGCGTCAAAACGAATTCTTTTTGCACACAGCCTTGCCTCCCCTTGCGAGACCTTGCACATAGCTTTGCCTCGCAAAAAAATGGAAAATTTCCCGTAAAATCTGCAAAAAATGGCCATGCGCATAGCCTTGCCTTACAATTCCCCCGTTTGCGCACAGCCTTTCCCCCAGCGTGCCCACCTATGCTTTCTATTGTTGAACGAGAGAAGGATAGAATAGAATAGATTGATCTATTGATCATTCGTACTATGGGTACAAATAGAAAGTAGGGGGGGGGGGGGAGTAGTCTCAATGGTATACATTATCCATTATACTAATCATTCTATCATATTATCATTGTTTCTTCTATTCTATTCCCTTTGTGTTCATGTTTGATCATTGTGTCTACATCTATGATCATTATATCACTCCCCCTTTATTGTATAAATGACGATCCATTTGTACCTCTCTATGCACGTGCAGTCCCCTCCCCCTAGATATCCTTGAAGGGGAATTAATGATATTTATATTTGATTGAATAGTCTATCTCTTCATCCTTATGTCTTATCTATTCAATCAATCAAATGGAAGATGAATGGATTGATATAGTAGAGAATGATGAAGAAGAAGTGAGTATGAAAGGAATAGATGCAAGTATGAAGGAGTTTGATGGTATATCACGGATCTCCTGTAAAAAAAAATAAAAATGACCTAATAGTAAAACTCATGAAAGTTGACCGTTTTCAAGATATGCTTCAAAATCCGTTTTTGCACTACCAAATTGCTGTGCAATGCAATCGATTCACAAAGAAACGTTCTTTGCTTCAAGGAGTACCAGCAAGCTGCTGATCATCCCAAGCCGATGGGATGGGCACTGACTCCGCAATTTTAGGTGGGCCAATAATTTGGTCGAACATTTTTGGGTGCCTAAAATTTGGCTACCAGACAAGCCCCACTTTTAAGTTGGGTCAATAATTTGGTGGTTGAGCCAATAATTTGGTTCGAAGTGGGGCTAAAATTTTAGACCAAAATAACAGCCCCACTTCGCACCAAATTATTGGCTCAACCACCAAATTATTGACTCAACTTTAAAAGTGTGGCTTGTCTGGTAGCCAAATTTTAGAGTCAACTTTTACGATCCACCAAATTATTGGCCCCACTTCGACCAATTTATCGGCCCCCCTAAAATTGCGGAGGAGGATCACGAAGAAGGGAGGTAAGTACAACCAGAAGGCGAAGGATCTGGTCACGGCATTGTTCAACGAGTACTACAATGATGCCAAGAAATTGCTTACGGAGGACGTCGATAATAGAATGAAGGAGAGAGTGGGCATCCTTCCAGTTGGATGCCGACATTCCGCGTATCAATATAATGTCAATAGACAACAGAACGAGTCAGTATAGACTGGTTTATCAGAGATTGGGAGGGTCTTATATAGTTGAATGGGTCATGGGGAATGACGATGCAAGGATAATGAGGGGAGATCATTCTGACATGATCTCCCTCCTGTGAGCGGTCTATACGGGGGACCCAACTCCTCCCCTTTGACGGAACTCCGTCAAACAACATGGATCTTCTCATCCCACGGCTCTTCTACTTCTGGATGCCTTGCGTGGCCCTCGACTCGATTCTTGGCCCATCCCAGAAGATCTTCGAAGTTGGTCCTCTCCCTGGGATCCAAACACGCTGGCAGCTCAATGGTTCAGATGAGAATCGAATCCTAGACATCACCTCATTATCGTCCATTCCTTTAAACTCCAATCCTGAGTCGACGGTTCTTCAAACCAAGCTATTCGAAAACTCTCTAAAGTTGCGTAAGGTGACTGGTATCTCCGAAGAACGGTTACATTTCTTAGCCGATGTGGGAGAAGTGGACCAGTTATACGACTTTAGAGAGTTAGTTAGTCGACAAAGATCTGGTTGATGTTCCGTACGAGGAACTCACAAGGGATGTGGAGGAGCTGTTTGGAACCGCAGACTCTGATTATCCGAAAGGGTGCGGCTGATGCACACTAGATGGATGATCAGTTGATATCAGAGTATGCAGTGGAGCTACAGCAGAAAGCCAAGCTTTGTGAGTTCAAGGACGTATCGGATGTCCTCGATATGGTCCGAGCTATGACTTTGGTGTGTGGGATCAAGTCTGACGATATTGGAAAGAGACTTGGAGAAACACCCAAAAGTAAATTCCCTTCTGAAATCAGCAAGAAACTTGGAAGGTAGTAACATGTCAGAAGTAAAGATATCTCAAGCGAGTGAGACTTTACGAGGATATGCTACGCCTAGAGTCCATAATGCTGGTTTTGTTAAGGATAGAAGGGATGAAGCTAGTCATGGACCTGATCCAACAACTCAAGATCAACCTGGGAAAGCTCTATCGAGAGAATGAGGTCAGGAAGCAGAACGAAAACAATGTCGAAGAGCGGTTTTTGAAAGAAAACGCTGAGTTATTCGAAAAAAGGGCTAGGGAGATGCCAGATCACGGAAGATAATTGGAGATTTCGTGAGGCGGATCCCGAACCCATGTTGTTCGCGCTAGACCGGTACCATTTGCGGAGAGAACAATGGTTGATTAAGCATTGGATACGTGGGTAGATCAAGAAATACTTAAAGCCAGTTCATAAGGAGTGGGAGACACCATGAGTGGTAGTCCCTAAGCCTGGTGGTAAGGACAGTATTGCGGTGATTTTTAAGTAACCGTGAATCCTGTACTGGACATTAACCAGTATCCTTTACCAAAACCAGATGACTTATTCCATATGTTGGACGGAGGGCAAAAGTTTTCGAGGATTGGTCTTAAGGACGCGTATATGCAGATCGAATTAGACGAAGAGACGAAGACGAAAAATATTTGGTTCTCACTAGGCAAAAAGAGACTTTCCAAAAGATTAAAGAGTTGTTGGCTGCGGCTGATTTTCTATGCCATGAGGACCCAGAGAACACTGTAGTGTTGGTATATGGCATAGCAAAGTTCAACCAGATCTTGCACGGCAAGAGATTCACCTTACGGATGGACCACAAACCCTTGGTCACGATTTTCGGTCCTAAACATGAATCACCGATGGTCGCAATGCGCGAATATATGCGCAGAAAAGAAGTCGGTAATGCTGATGGACCGTCAAGATTGCCAGTAGAAAACATTATCCCTGAAAGACAACGGGTCCTGGTTGAACATGAGATGCGGTGCTTCAGGTTGAGTTAGTATACCAGAAGATATCCGTGTCTAGAGTTCGTCTTGTTGAAGAAACCAGTAATGACGAGAGGTTGTCTAAGGTAAGGGAAATAGTGGTGCACGGGTTTTCCAGTGAAAGCCAAGGATCCCTATCTCAAGATATTCTTAGCCAAAAAAATGAGTTGAGAGATAAAGGTTTTGTATTATTCGGAATGAGAGAGTAATAATGCCCAAAAGGGTTAGAACATGTTGGCAACATTGCACGAAAACTACGTTGGAAAAGCAAGGATGAAGGCGTTGGCCCGAGCAAAGATCTGTTTTCCGCAAATTGATCGTAAGATTGATGAGGCTGCGAGGAACTGTGAGATTTGCATACGGCTTGGTAATGTCCTAACGCGGACACCCTTGTATTCCTGGGAGGAGCCGGAGAAGTCATGACAGAGAGTGCATATTGACTTCGCCGAGTCTTCCAGAGTTGTGGTTACTCGTCATAGATGCGAAGTCGAAGTGGTGAAAATCAATAAGATAACCCCTAAAGCTACGACAAATGCATTGGATAAAATGTTCGCCACGCATAGTCTTCCAGAACAGCTGGATTCTGACAACGGTCCTCAACTGACATCGAAAGAATTCTCAGAGTACTGTACAACAAAGAACATCACACATGCTGATCAAAGCATACCATCCTAACTCGAATGGAGAAGCTGAAAGAGTAGTTCAGTCGTTCGAGCAGGGTGTAGAGAAATGTGTACGTTCTTGAAAAGGTTGAACAGTGCGGTAAGAGATTGGCTATGTGAATATCGGGTTACTCCTCACCCGGCAAATGGAAAGAGTCCAGAAGAATGCTTAATGGGGCGGAGTGAGAGAACGGGTATTGATTACCAACATGGAGTAATCAATAGTGCACAGGGCAAACCAAGGTCAGACTATCCTGAAGGAAGGGTCCGAAGATGTAACCTGAAATCGCGAGAGCGTGATTGTTCGGTTGGCGACGATGTATGCATTGTAAATTTTCTCGGAGGTGATGACAAATGGATACCCGGAATAGTGACAGTCCTACTCGGTAAAGGAGTTTCACTATGGGTATGGTCATCGGGAAGGTCATGCAGATCATATGATAAAGACCCCAAAACCTGTGTGGAAATCTTGTGATGTTCAAAAGGTTTAACGTTGCAAACGATTTATGGGAAAGCAGAAAGGGAAGGATGGAAGTGAGTCTGTCGATGACAAAAGAACGACCGATCCTTACCTAGGCGATCCGAAATAATAAGAAAGCTTACTGCACGTTATGATATAATTGGATCACAAATCATTCCAGAGAAGAGGTTAAGAAGGGAAATTAAATTCAGTTGAGTCTGCATGATATTTGGCACAAGGGGGTATATAAGTCTACGGTTACTCCGAAGTCTACTTCGTTCAATCGAGGATGGAAGTGAAGAAGAAAGGTTCGTGTTGAGGAATTCAGTCTAGAGTGGAGTATCGTATCCAGAAGGATCGAAGGATCTGAGATCACGATAAGAACCACGAGTCTAGATTGATCTTAATACACCCTACTGGGAAACAATCCTAAGGATGTAGTAAATTCCTGAAAGTAATGACCGGAGTTGTAGACTATGTTGTAGAAGAGAATCGGTTCTCTTCGGTAGACTGTCGCCTGATATACCCCGTGCACAACCCCTCCTATAGAATGTGATGTTGAAGACTAAATGTATACGCAAGGGAGAGTACGGTAAACAGGGATAAAGGTGATACGGTACGTGATTGAGAATCATGTAGTTGATTTACTCTGGGTAATACTGGAACCTAGTGGTAAGATGCTAGGTTTCAGAGATATCAGATGAAGTGACGAGGTCACTTGGGGGAGGTGTTGTGGATCGACCGCTCTGGCGACGAGGCTCGACCGCTCTAGTGCGACTAGAGAGACAGGCATGAAGAATGGATAATGACGTTACATTTGCCTATGAAGATTCCTTTGTGACTGCAGCACAAAGACGACTATATAAGACCCTCCCAATCTCTGATAAACCAGTCTATACTGACTCGTCCTGTTGTCTAATCTTTATCACATTCGCACATTGGTGCGGTGAGTCATGGCAGGGGTCCTACATAGATCAATGGCGTTCAATTCTTTCTTCTAATCATCGGGTCATCGTGTATCTTGATGGTCTTTCAACATCTGTGCTCGAAGTAGAATCCAGAAAAGAATGCATTAGAAATTGAAGAAGGAACTACACCTCCCGGCTTTCCAAACACCTTCTGGGAGGGGATTCAACTGGGTTCCTTATCTGTTGATGGTATAGACGAGGGAAGGGATAGACGACATTGGTCAAATAGACACAATGCCTAACCAACCGCACGCTAGACAGAAAAAGCAGAAGAATGATCCTGTTGTCCAATCCTGTTGTCTATTGACATTATATTGATACGCGGAATGTCGGCATCCAACTCTTCCCGCTGAGAGAATGACGCACGAGCAAATCAAGAACCTCATTAGAACTCTCGTCGCAGCGAAGAAGAAGCAACTCGAGAGTGAGGGAGTGAGGAGCAGAAGAAGGAGAGAACTCAGGATGATATGCTCATGGATTTGGAAGACGAAGAGATTCAGACCGAGAAGGAGGTCGATGTGGAAGAGGATGACACTGCTGAGGCTATCTATGATTTCGTTCAGAGTGATCTCAAGGCGTATTTCAATGATCCGGATTTTTTTTGATCATTCCAATTCCGATATCGGAAATATCGGTGAGTAGTTTCGTATTTCAGAATGCGTATTTTTCAATGATGACTATCTCAGATAAACCTTTTTACTGTTTTATTTGTTATAATTTTCTATAATATTATTAATAAATAATTTTATAAAAACACACTGGAAAAAGCAAAGAACGTTTCTTTACGAATCGATTGCATTGCACAGCAATTTGGTAGTGCAAAAACGGATTATGAAGCATATCTTGAAATCGGTCAACTTTCATGAGTTTTACTATTAGGTCATTTTTATAGAGCTCGTCGAGATCTTTCGATTGGTATACCATAATTGCGAATTTGCATGACAATGAGGAGAGGTGATATAAGAAATGCATTTTTGAATGAAAATAACGCAAAGTCCGGGTCCACTCTGAGGATCGATATGGCTTGTCGTGAGTTACGGCTGATCAAATATGTGCTTACCTCAATTCGGGGATGGGGAATCTGAATCGCGAATAAAAATCGTACCTTTTGTTGAAAAATTTTGAGAAAATTAGCATAATGTACTGAAAAAATCAGTTTTTCGAAGAAAACAGGTAGAAGATGGCGTTTTCGCCCATACATTTCGCATAGTATCTTCAAGATTAGTTCATTTCGAGTCGATTGGAAAAAATTTTTTTTGCTTTAGGTCAAAATTTGAGTGAGATATGGCTCCGCGAAGTGGTAGATCAAAAAATCGATAAAAATGCAAATTTGACGAAATCAAGTGCCTAGGCCTTCTCATTTCCCTCATTATCATTAGTCAAACAAGTTTCATCCAAATCGGTGAGATAAAATTTAAAAGTGTCGGTTGGCTTCTTTCATTCTTACAGGAGATCCGTGATATTACATATGATGATGATATTGAATGAATGAAGGAAAGGGAAGGAGGGATGGAGGGAGGAGTAGCTAATTGTTTACTGTGGATGTCATGTTATGGCGCGTTAAAATGTGATGGAAAACCGGAAAAAAAGCGTCTTTCCGAGTGTTAAAATGTACCCTGGAAAATCGAAAGTCGATATTTGAATTCGCGGGTGCGAAAAAGGTGCGGGAATTCTAATTTGCACTCGCGACTGCGAGTTTCCGATGTTAAAAGAAGACGAAAAGTGAAAGAAAAAGAAATTCCGGATTTACTTCGTTTTTAAAACATAGAAATTGGCAGTCGGAAAGGCGGAATTTGAATACTTACTTAGTTACTTAGTAGATCCATCTTCAGCGGGCGGGGCCGCGTGGATCACAATTCCTCCATATTTCTCTATTGCGTGCGCGTGTAGTCCAGTGTTGATAGGGCGTCCGTGAAGCGGAGGATCGGGTTGATCTCCCGGTGCTGTAGGGCATCTTCGCGTACTCCTCGATTGAGTCACTCCATCTGGCGGGGGGTCGTCCGGGTGGTCGTATGAGGTCGGGAGGGGGGAACCACTGCGTGACACGAGTGGACCATCTGTCGTCTTCTCTCCTTAGGACGTGACCTGCCCAACGGTGTTTCGCTCGTCGTATGTAGTCCATCGGATCGGTTACGAGAGAGATCCGGCGGACGTCCTCGCTCGTAATACTTCTTTGTCGCATCGTGTGGAGATTCGTGCTGATTAGTGATCTCTCTAGTGCACGATGGGAGGTCTGGATGAAGGAGGTGACGGTCTTCGTGAGGGGCCACGTCTCGGCGGCGTAGCATAGAGCGGGGAGCACGTGAGAGTCGAAGAGAGATGAGCGAAGTTTGGGATCTTGGAGTTGGCTGGTGATCTCTCGAATACTGCCGTATGCGGCCCATGCCGCTCTCTTCCTCCTCAGAAGTTCAGTATGCAACTGACCATCTGCTCGGAGTTCGCGTCCGAGGTAGACGTACGAGTCGGTCTCTTCGAGTGGTTCTCCGTTGAGAGTGATTCCGGGTCCAGGACACCACGCGTTCTTCATGAGCTGCGTCTTCTTCCTGTTGATGGAGAGGCCGATCTTCTTTCCTGATTCCGCCAGCTCGTTCAGCATTCTCTGGAGTGCGGTCGTGTCCGTTCCGAGTAGAACGATGTCGTCAGCGAATCGCAGGTGCGAGAGCCATTTCCCATTGATCAGCACTCCTTCTTCACTCCAGTCAAGGTTCTTCATGCAATCTTGGAGAGCGGCAGTGAAGAGCTTCGGCGAGATGGTGTCGCCCTGTCTAACTCCTTTCTCGATGGGAATACGGACTGGTCGCTCAAAGGGCTTCATCTCCGTGTAGCATCCAGAGTTGAGCGCCTCCAGGCAGTGTACGTAGGAGGGGTCGGCTCCTTGATGCGTCAGGGAGTTGAGCACAGCAGGAATTTCGACTGAGTCGAAGGCCTTGCAGTAGTCGACGAAGACGAGGGCGAGTGGGAGTCGGTATTCACGGTGGTGTTCAATGAGGGCGGAGAGGGTGTGTATGTGGTCCATACATCCGAATCTTCTTCGAAAACCAGCTTGCTCTACTGGTTGGGCGTCGTCCAGAGTCGTCTCCATTCTTGTGACCATAACCTTAGTGAAGAGCTTGTAAGGGACGGAGAGAAGGGCGATAGGGCGAAAGTTGTTGAGGTCACAGCGATCTCCCTTCTTGTGGATGAGGATTGAGGAGGAAGATTTCCATTGTCCTGGATACTGCTGTGACTGCAGGTATCGGCTAAACCGCGAGGAGAGTAGGGAATGAAGGAAGCTGCCTCCGTGTCGTAGCATTGGGCCCGTAATCTTGTCCGGTCCAGCTGCGCCGTCCTTCTTCGTACTTGTAATGGCGGTGCGGATTTCGGAAGGAAGGATGGGTAATGGTTCGTCGGCTGGTGGGGTGGGGCAACGAGGAATCGGCGTTTCGGAGCGGAAGAGATCTGAGTAGAACTCCTTCACACGCTCTTCAATTCCAGTTCGACTCGTTACCGGTGATCCGGATTGGTCGTACACTGCATCCATCGGAGTCCTCGCTTTCGATAGGCTCTGCTTGGCCTTCTTGATCGACCTTCTCTCTTCTGCAGCCTTCAGAAGTGTCTTCAGCCGGTGCTCCTGAATGTCCTTCTTGACGAATGCACGGCAGGTTCTCGAGGCCATGATCTTCTCGAAGGTATTGCACTCAGGGTCCCTTAGGCATCTTCCTCTCTGTTGAATCCAGAAGCGGGATGCTTCGGATAGACGTGGAGGAGGAGGTGTTGGCGGGACTTCTGCTGCTCGAGCACACTGCTTCAAACCGACACAGAGCAGGGCGTAGTCCTTCGTTGGATCAGGGTCCGTGCTCCAGGGGTAGCTTTTGATGGCTTCCTCGTATCGATGAGGGTCGATGGTTGGACGAGGAAGTTGGCGTCTCGAGTATCTCCAACTCTTCTCGATCTTGGCGTCAAGTCGGATTCTTGCGCGGAGTAGGCGGTGGTCGGAAGGGAAAGCGAATCCCTTGACAACACTGACGTCATGCACCATCCATCTTCTACTTACAAGGAAGTGGTCGATCTCATGCTTGGTCGTACCTCCAGGCGATTCCCATGTCCATCGATTGTTCAACTTCTTATCGAAGAAGGAATTCCCGTGGAAGGAGCGGGTAGAGGAAAGGAGATCTCTCATGAGATCGTCCGGGTCGCCGTGGGGGTCGGAGTGGAATGGGCCGGTTCTGAAGTCGCTGTCTCTCTGTGGGCTCACTCGGATGTTGAAGTCGCCGGCCACTATACGGTAGAAGTGAGACTTCTCGCTGTTGTAGAGGGAGGTGAGCTCATCGAAGAAGGACTGCCTTTCCTCTAAAGGTGCTGCCGAAGTGGGTGCGTAGATTGAGAGTAGGGACAAGGACGACTTGCCGAAGCGGAAACGAATCACGGCAAGACGAGGGGAGACGATACAGAAGGAGATGATGGATGAGACAAGTCGGGGGTGGACGAGGAATCCTACTCCTCCGATGTTCTTCTTTTCTATCTTCGCTCCAAGTATCAGCCTTGCACCGTTGACGAGGGTGTGCTCAACGGTCTTTCGCGACTTTGTCTCTTGCAGGCACACAACATCGTATCTGATGTCTTCGAAGGAATGCTCCAGAATGGCGATCGAGTCGTCGGACGCGACGGTGCGGCAGTTGAGTGTGCAGATCCTCAGGTCGTCGTTGTGACGGGGAGTGGGTGTTAGTAAGGGTTCGGGGGTAGTCCGGGTAGATGTCCTGAGGGGCTCCGAGATTAGATGGCCCTGCCCTCTGTGCACCGACCGACATCGGAGACGGGCAGGAAGAGGGCGCGGAGGACTTGGGCGCGGGTGGGGAATTGTCGTAGCAGGTTTGAGCTCTGGTTACCTTCCCTATCCGAGCCAGGGGTTCGGGATGGCCGCCTGATCATGTCGGTTTGCAAAACCTATGATCTACGTGAGCGGGTTGCTCGTTAGCACAACTTCGTAGCAATAGAAAGTTGCCGTGGACCCTTACACCGACTTTGAGGTGAGCAATATAAGGAATTTGAATTCCCACACATTATTCGCGCCCGGGAATTCAAATATCGCCTTTCCATTTTCGGTTTTCCGGGGTACATTTTAACACTCGGAAACTCGCTTTTTTCGGTTTTCCACCACATTTTAACGCGTCATTAGAGATGGAAGAAATGCTACTATTGGAGTTGATGGAGAATTGAATGAATGAAGGAGAAAAAAGATGGAATGAGACAATATAGAAATAGATTGATCAGTTAACTATACAATACAATACTAATATTATAGGATATGAAGAATGGTAAATTTGATGAAGGAGAAGCTACACTCAGACTCAAACTCATTCTTGAAGAAGGAAAGGTATACTGTATACTTTATATATTGATTGATTGATTGATTGTAGATGGATCCAGTAGCATATCGAATCAAGTACTGTCATCATGAGAGATCGAAGGATGCTTGGTTAGTCAAATGATATTACGGTAGATATGATCAATGATTGATTACGGTGGAAATGGGCAATAATATAGATTACGGTAGATATGATTAAGGTGTATCTATCCAACATATGATTATACTCATTGTCTATGTGATTCAATTGAAGATATAACTCATTCTCTATGTACTAAAGAATTCCAATCAAGGTATGCATGAATCTATCTATCACTATATTATATTCAATACGAATATACTTTAGACGTAGTTCATATTATTGGTTATGTAATGCTCTTGATCTTTATTGTCCTGTACAATGGGAATATGGAAGATTGAATGTTAATTATACTGTTGTATCAAAGAGAAAGATTATTAAATTGATCACTACTAAAGTAGTCAGGTATAATCTATTATCTTTTCTTCTCATTGATCTTTGATCTTTGATAGAGATTGGGATGATCCTCGTCTATTCACATTAGCATCTCTTCGTCGTCGTGGAATTCCATCTGAAGCTCTTAATTCATTCGTTGCTCGATTAGGTCTAACTGGATCACAGGTATATTCCATCTCTATTCAACCTCTTCCTTTCTTTCCATTACAATGTCATCATTCCATCTGTATGTCACATTGACGTCATTCTTCCCTCTCCCTCTCCCTCTCCTTCTCACCTCTGCAACTTCTTGTGCCCTCTATCATCTCTTCTTCTTTGTCATCTTCTCATATTGCATCTGATTCATCATAACATGATCTCTTCTTCTCTTCTCTTCTCAACAGTTGGCGAGAAGAGTGGGTATGTTAGGCATGAAAATGAGTATTATGAACAAAAAGAGTGACATAATGTAGTGAATGATTATGCCTATCTATGACTAATCCATTCTACTATATCATATGGAATGATGAAAGACACAGTGTATGAGATGTCTATTGATTGATTATAGATGGTAATCGATCCTCATCTCTTGGATGCATCAGTTCGTGATTATCTTAATATAGAATCTCCTCGTACAATGGCAGTACTATATCCTATCAAAGTGGTATGATAGTCTTCTATATAGTTGATTCCATCAATATTATTATATTGGTATATGAAGAATTGATAGAATACATAGATTAAATGGTCTTAATCATACCATCTCATTTCTCATATATCAAATGTCTTTTCATCATTTATGAGTTATACATTTGAAATCTTCCAATAATGTTTCCCTTTTGATATTTCCAATTGAACCATTTCATTCTCCTTCAAATATGATATGATAATCATTATATGGAATATATTAGAATTAGACTATATAATATTTGCATTTGAGACAATTTCAAACTTTTCTTCACTATCATTGGGATCATCATTGGAAGTATCAGATTTCCCATCTGATTCATCTTCTTCTAAGAATACTACTCATACAATATCTATTCATAGTACATTGTATATTGATAAGGATGATTATGTATCGGTATGTACTCTATTCTATTAATACTTGTTACATATCTTCATTATCTATTATATCTCATTCCATTCTCTCACTCCAATCTTTATAATGGTGGTAGTGAACAAAAGATGAATGAAACAGTTGAATGTGTATATTAGATATGGTCATATATATTAGTGTATAGATCATCATTCTTTCCTTTTCTATCTCTATCTATCGCTCCTCCTTCCTTCAATCGCCTTCATTCGCTCTACTTTCGCGCTCTTCTCGCGAACCGCGACGCGTTAAAGACGCGCGTCGCGGTTGTCTCTCTTATATCGCAGTGGATGGTAGTACTAGGCACGAGAGAAGAGATAGAAGAGAGACGATGAAAGGAAACGGGGCGACTCTCTCTCTCTCTCTCTCTCCCTCTCTCTCTCTCTCTCTCTCTATTCGCGATCTATCTTTCTCCTTCCTCACCAGATCTTTTCTTGCGAATGCAGATGAGTGAGAGAGGGAGGGAGAGAGTGTAATGGGTGGGCTCGTGTCTATTGGAGACTGTCGCAGACTAAGATGAATAAAAAGAGTATGAAGAAGAAGATGGATGTATTGATGAAAGAGTAGTTGGTATAGAGTTGACAATATAGTTAGTAGTCATATCAATCAATATAAACATATAGAACATAAGATGAAGTTGTACCTCCCATGTCTCTCTCTCTCCTCTCTCTGAATAAAGTGTTACTATTAAGGGTACACCATCAAAAGAATTCCGTAGATTAGCAAAGGGACAAAGTGTAGGATTGAAGCATATTGGACTAGTACTTAATCTAGAGCGTGAAGTATTGGTATGGTATCAATGGATACGGTAGATACAGTAATCAATATCATTATAGAACACAGATGGTACTGTAGCTGAATTGATTGTTAAAGCTGAACCTGTTTGTGATAGAAATAAACCAAAAGCATTCATTCATTGGGTCGCTAATCCAATTGCAGTTCAAGTACGATTATATGAACGATTGTAAGTTGATGAAGTACTGTAGATAAGATAATAGATTATTGATTGATTCATTATTCAGATTCCATCATAAGAATCCTGAAGATGTGAATGAAGTACCTGGTGGATTCTTATCTGATTGTAATGAGGTATTGAATAAGAATGATAATGTCATTGAAATAATAGATATATTATAGAATTCCTTGACTATTCTTCATGGAGTATTTGTTGATAGACATATTGCATCAGCTAAAGTATGGGATAGATTCCAATTTGAAAGAGTTGGATTCTTCTCTGTTGATCCTGATACTAAACCTGGAAAGGTAAATGGGATACGATATATCTACAGTAATCATTAATCCTATATTTTGTCAGTTGGTCTTCAATAGAACTCTTTTGCTCAAGGAAGATGCTGGCAAGAAATGAGAAAGGGAGAAATAATTATTCATTTAATTCATCTATTGTTTCTTCATTGTTGTACTCTGGATTGTTTTTTGTTTCTTTTTTTTTTGAGGATTTCCATAGTATAAATTAATAACTATAGTAAGTACAATATAGTATAGTATAGTATAGTGAGTTGCAATCGATCGATAAAAAATAAGGGTAACTCATTTTATTTAGTATTATTGTGGAGGCTCGGCCATCCAATTGAGAGACAGTTGAATGCTCTGAGAGCGAATGAATGAATATATACAATATGAAGTAAGTCTCTCATTAGATTGATACGATACACTCGGAAAGAGAATGATAGACCATAGGGGACACATAAATTAACTATCATTATGATACGAGAGAGTATATCCATATATGAGAAAGATCCGAAGATAAATGAATGAGCAATTGAATCATCAACTATTAGATTAACTGGGAAAGAATGAAATAGGAGAAAGAGAAGATACACCGAATGACAAAATGAATTAACGATACAATAATGAATAAACAATGATGGAAAGGTTTTATGTACAATAAAGGATATGAAAGAATGAATAACGATGATCAACTAATAAATGAATATGACAATTGATTAAACATTATGTACAATCTAATTAATCAATATTAATATATATATATATATGTACAATATGAAATGATTAAAATATGAATGTTAATATGATCCCAACATTAATGCTCCATTAGATGTAGTATTAGAAGGATTAGATTGATATGATGATGTACCATATCCACTACTTGTACCACTTGATTGTCCACTAAGACCATCTTTATATCCTCCTCCTCTTCCCTTTATCCATCTAGATGGTGATGATATCAATCGAGGCCATGAACCTATATTATATGATGATGATGATGATGAAACATCTCCATTATCTCTCATACAATCAATATCTTCTATTGCTTCATATACTTCTTCTACTTCATATCCATCTATCATTGTATGAGATGGAGTACATGGTAGAGATATAGGAGTAGATGATGTCAATGGACCTCTTCTTGTAGATGAACATAATGGTGAAGATGGAGATGAAGTTGATGGTCTACAAGAGACAACAAGGGAATCAGGTACTGAAGTCTTCTTATGACGAGATGATAATGTGGTTAATGATGAAGTAGATGAACATGCATGACATGATGATGACATCCATTCTGATTCAAGAATCTGTTGAAGATTAGGACGAGAAGAAGGAAGAGATGAGAGAAGAGAACGGATTAGACTCTTACAACCTATAATATAATAGAATGATATGGAGAGATGATAGAAAGAGAAGACTTACTATTAGATAAAGGTGATTTCCAATGAATGAATGCAGATGTAATATCAGAATCTCTTCTGAATGGAATATCTCCTTGTACCATATCATATAGAAGTACTCCTAATGACCATACTGTAGCTTCTTCTCCATTATATGAACCATGACGAATCCATTCTGGTGGAGAATATACACGAGTACCCAAAACAAATACTATCATCATACATATTACTAATATAGTCATTTTTATTTTATCCCATTACTAACTTTATATCATATAATCTTCTCTCTTCTCTGTATCCTAGTGAGGGGACCCCCTTACTCTCTCTCTCTCGTATATTGACCTCACCGGGTCACGTGCCATGACCTTGTCAAGGAATGCGAGAGGGAGAGAGGGAGAGGGAGAGACTGTTTGGATTTGAATGCTACGTTCGAGTGTTCGTACCAGGCTCTACCTCACTTAAACCATTTGTAGTCTATCTCCTTCTCTTTCCCTCTCATGTTAAAGTGCAGATAGACGAATGAAGATGAAGAGAGGAATGAGAAAGAAAGACAAGGTTGAGTCAACATAACAGTACATTCCTCTCTCCCTCTCCCTCTCATCTAAATGTCCCCCACTACATATGTGTCCTCATCTCTTTCTTACTCCTTCTTCTTATTCTCTTATACACACAATCAAGGAATAGAAGGAGAAAGAGATAGAATACAAATGAAAATTGATGACGATGATGAGAAGATGGGGGTATGCAGAGGGAGAGGGAGAGAGAGGGAGAGTGAGAGAGAGAGTGAGAGGGAGATGGAGAGACTAGTTTAAACAATACACACGTGGAACATGCAAAATGTATGAGAGGAATAAAGTGGGAGAAGAGGTAAAGTGAGTATAACGAAACTATAGTATATGATATAATAGAATAATTATTAATTTAATACCTTCAAAATCAGTATACTTCTCATCCTTTACAAATGATCCTGATCCAAAATCAATAATATTGATCTTCTTTGTATTCTTATCAATCATTATATTCTCATCTTTGATATCTCGATGATAGATACCACGATTCTTACACTCGAGTACTGCTTCTACCACCTAAATCAATCAATACATTATAGTGATTAATATTACTAATTGAATAGATTAACTATAGATAGATGACTAAAGATTATTGATTGATGTGAGTAAAGATGACTAAATGGAATGAAAGAAGAAGAATGAATCATATGAGGGAGAGAAGAGATACATATGATTGAGAAAATGAATAAAGGGGGTCATATGTAATTGTAGATGGAATGAATCAATACATTCTAATATAATGATATAATACCTGTTTGAATATTCCTCTAGCAGTATTCTCAGTCAATGGTCCTTCTTCAGTTATATAATCAAATAGATCACAACTATTAGATGGTCTTTCCATTACAATCAAATATCCATCTGCCCGTTCATACCTTAACACATTATAATAAGACTAGATATATTGAGTGTACAATATAAATAAAGACAGGTATTTATTAAGTATATAGTAATATGAAGTATGAGCGAATGAATACATACCAATTGAGTACTTTGATGATTCCTTTAACTTGTTGACATTTCATAAGGAGGACCAACTCCAATGGTACTGTCTTTCCATTCAACTTAAATATAATCAATCAATACAATATAGTCAACCAATCAATATATCAATATGAATCTACTTAATAAATACTTACATTAGCCCATTCAGTAACATTTCGTCGTGCAATATACTTGACAGCACATGTACTTCCATCATTCTTGAATGCTGTATATACTGTACCGAATCCACCCCGACCCAACTCTGGTCCAATACGATATAGTCGTTTGAATAGAGATACATCATAGACTGAAATGAAGAATATCATAATGGAGATGATGATATAGAGATAGATGATATGAAGGGATAGAGATATCAATGAATGAATGAACAGTAAGAAGAAGAAAGAAGACTAGACACAATGTATAGAGAGAAAGAGTGAATGAGACAAAGTGATCATGAAATAGTCTAGTAAGATACAACGACATTCATCCATGTCTAGACTCATATGTGGGCACCACTGCCGCTAGCGGCAATACACCCCCGATTTTCCAAAAAAAATCACTCAAAATGACGTATAAATGCTCAATTTTTTGCTTCCGACCCCTCCCCCCCCCCGATTTTCATTTCCAGCGACAATGCCCGCCCACGTATGTCTAGACTGCACAAGATATCAATCATTATGAAATACAATCAATCGATAGATGAAGAAGATGAGAGATGGATCAATATGAATAATGAGATAAGTATCTGAGTACGATGATAATATGTATTAAACAAAGCGAGAGGGAGAGAGAGAGAGAGGGGGGGGGGAGGGAGGGAGGGAGTGATAGATAGATAGAGAGAGAGAGAGAGGCTGAGTGAGTCACATGACATCTCCTTGCCTCTTCTCTTCTCTTCTCTCAGCTGACTACTCCCCCTCTTCTCTTCTTATTCATTCAACCATGTGAATAGACTTATATACTAGATATAGAATAGAAGAGAGAGAGAGGATAGGAATGCGAACGGATGAGGATGAAAGGAGAGGCGAGTTTTAGTGTATGCATGTGTGACTCGTCCCTCTAACAGACAAATGAGATAGATGGAATGAATGAAGGAAGAAGAGTGTGGATGAATGAGAAAGGAATACAATAACTGAATGAATAGTTATATGAAGTGTATGAGTAATACTTACATGGTTTGTCTCCATCATGTATATCTGTTTGAGAGGAAGATGAGGATGATCCTCCTATTGTCATTCTTCGCAATGTTGCAGCTAACATACAACGAAATGAATTAGATATAGATGATAGAGGAGGAGATGATTCCCCCAATGATGAGGATGAACACTTATGATGAGATGTTGACGACACCGTGATGCTAGAATGAATGAATAGTCATTACATCATATGATGAAATAGAATGGAATGGAATGAATTAAGTTTGAATGAAGAGATAGATAGATAGAGGGTAGGAAATAGAAGATAGAAAAGAGAATGAACGACGACAAAGTAGACGATTGATGTGAATGAAGAGAAGAGAAGAGAGAGAAGGAAAGAGAGAAGAGAAGAAAGGGGCGGAGCTATGAGTAGCTCACGAGGAAGAGATAGAGAAGAAGAAGAAGGGACCTCCCTCTTTCTCTCACGACCTTGAGTCATAGAAGGAGATGGAGAGGGAGGGAATGGAATGCACGTGTAGTCATCCATATGATATCCCTTCTATTATGATATACTCATGAGATATAATGAATAGAATGATATAGGGTGATGTAAACAATAAATTGTGGCAAACTTGTGCTTTTTGCAGGTGCGTGACAAGGATTGACAACTTTATCGCACCCAATTGCAGTCAGACATCAAATTTAATACAGATTGTTGTCAATGTGTCTAATAAATATTAGTGGTTGCAATTAATGAATGAACTGTTGACAGACAAGAAAAATGAGGATGATTCAAGTCATGACCAGAGAAATGTGCTTCTTTCTAGTCAGACAACAAAAAATCTTATTTTTGATGTCAATCGATTCTTGCCTTCTCATTGACATCAAAACGAATATTTTTTGTTGTCTGAATAGAAAGAAGCACATTTCTCTAGTCATTCCATTTTTGGTGCATTTTCACATCCTCATAATAATGAGACGATAGTTCATTAGTCAAAGCGGCGCACCTCAGACGGGTTTGGTGACGCGGCGGAGAGTGTGACAGATAGAATCATTTGATGCCATCTCGCACGCACACCCTCTCTAATGCAGCCCACCAAACCCGCCTGGCATCCGCCTCGCCCTCTTTATAAGTTGGAAAACGTGATTAGCCATTCATTGTTGCCTCGCTATTACAGAGGCTGAACTAACGTGTTCTGACATGTATCATCCTCAGTTTTCTTGTCTGTCTACAAAATAGTCACTATCTGTTGCCACATTTATTTATTTCATACTTTTGACTACAATCGTTTTACTTTTTGAAGTCTGACAACAAAGTTCTCCGATAAAGTTGTCAATCGTTTGGCGTTGTCACACACCTGCAAAAAGCACAAGTTTGCCAAAATTTATTGTTTACATCACCCTATATGATTAATATAAAGATAAAGAAGGAAAGACGAAGAGATAGAGAGAAATAAGATAATGTTTCTTTCAATTCTTATTCATTCTAATCATATGATTGAGTACACCACATATGAACTCATAGGGGACATCAACTACTCAATAGGAATAGAGGTAGAAGGAGGGGGAGGAAATGGAGTCATTGTGGTAACTTTCTATTCTCATAAATAGATGGAAATATAAAGTGATAATATAGAGAATATTAGTGAATATCCTATATTCTTTTTTTTCTCCTATAATAAATCCAATATTAGCCTGCTTAGAATCCATGTCAATACTATTCTCTCATCTGCTTTATATACTTTCTCACTAACTTTCAATCTATTTCATCATATTGTGTACTCTCTCTCTCCATCTACCATACTCTCTCTCCATCTACCGTACTCTCTCTCCATCTACCATACTCTACCTCTCCATCTACCGTACTCTCTCTCCATCTACCATACTCTCTCTCTCCATCTACCATACTCTCTCTCCATCTACCGTACTCTCTCTCCATCTACCATACTCTACCTCTCCATCTACCGTACTCTCTCTCCATCTACCATACTCTCTCTCCATCTACCATACTCTCTCTCCATCTACCATACTCTCTCTCCATCTACCATACTCTCTCTCCATCTACCATACTCTCTCTCCATCTACCATACTCTACCTCTCCATCTACCGTACTCTCTCTCCATCTACCATACTCTCTCTCCATCTACCATACTCTCTCTCCATCTACCATACTCTCTCTCCATCTACCATACTCTACCTCTCCATCTACCGTACTCTCTCTCTCCATCTACCATACTCTCTCTCCATCTACCATACTCTCTCTCCATCTACCATACTCTACCTCTCCATCTACCATACTCTCCCTCTCCATCTGCCTTTCTCTCTTATTCGTTATATTCAATTAAGCATACTAAATTAGTAATATATAAGTGATAGATAGGTTACTAAGACATACAAATAGATTGCACAATATAGTAGGACACAGAGATTATAAATGAATAGGGATAGGAGTAATAGATATCATGATGGGTGGGCTTTCATTAGAATGAATAGTATGCAGATATGGAGATAAAGATATGAATAACATATTAATTACTCCAACTCTATTCAATCTCTTCTTCTTACGACTCAAATATATCTATGAAGTAGAGAGAGAGGAGAGGGTACGGTAATGTTTTTTGGAGTGTTGGATGGAGGATGTAACACGTAATGATCCAAATGGGAGGGAAAAGAGGAATAAGAAGAAGAAAGAACGGAATGGATAGATAGAGATCATATATATTATCTATCTATTCATATCATATACATCATCTCATCATATATCTAATCAATCTATCCATCTACCTACAATCTTCATCTATCAACACTCATAACTTATGAGAGAATGCAATAGCAGAAGGAGAGGGAGATGGAGAGAGAGAGGGAGAGAGGGAGGGAGAGAGGGAGAGGGAGAGAGAGAAGGAGAGAGAGAGAATGAGAGAGAGAGGGAGAGAGGGAGAGAGAGAGGGAGAGGGAGAGAATGAGAGAGAGAATGAGAGAGAGAGGGAGAGAGGGAGAGAGAGAGAGAAGGAGAGAGAGAGGGAGTGGGAGAGAGAGAGAAGGAGAGAGCGGGGGAAGAGGGAGAGAGAGAGAGAGAGAAAGAGAGAGAGGGAGAGTGAGAGAGAGGGAGAGAGAGAAGGAGAGGGAGAGAGAGGGGGGATAGAGAGAGGGAGAGGGAGAGAGAGGGAGAAGGAGAGGGAGATATTCACATGACATTAAATAAAGGAGAAATGTAAGCTCGTAAAGGAGAGAAGAATGAAGAGTTAGAAGAGAGATAGAGAGGATGAATAGATAGAGATGATATAAGGAAGTTGATTGAAATGAAAACAATATATTGATGAATGAATGAATGAATGAATGAATGAATAGAGGAGATGAAGTGATAGTGAGAATAGAATAGATTAGAGGAGTCATATCTATTAGATCACATCACACTCTATATCATAAGACAATGAAGAGAAGGAGAGGGAGAGGGAGAGGGAGAGGGAGAGTGAGAAGGAGAGGGAGAGGGAGAAAGAGATTATTATGCGCTTTTGCAACACAATGACAACATTGAGAATGAGAGCAAATGAAGAAGAAGAGGAGATAACAAGAGAGAGATAGAGACAATTGTCAGCCTGAGATATAATAGAGAGAGAGAGAGAGAGAGAGAGAGAGAGAGAGAGAGAGAGAGGAGAGTGAGAGAGAGAGGGAGAGAGAGGGAGAGAGAGAAGGAGAGGGAGAGAGAGAGAGAGAGAGAGAGGAAGGGAGGGAGAGAGAGAGGGAGGGAGAGAGAGGGAGAGAGAGAGAGAGGGAGGGAGAGAGAGAGGGAGAGAGAGAGAGAGAGAGAGAGAGAGTGAGAGAGAGAGGGAGAGAGAGGGAGAGAGAGAAGGAGAGGGAGAGAGAGAGAGAGAGAGAGAGAGGAAGGGAGGGAGAGAGAGGGAGGGAGGGAGGGAGAGAGAGGGAGAGAGAGAGAGAGGGAGGGAGAGAGAGAGGGAGAGAGAGAGAGAGGGAGGAAGAGAGAGAGAGATAGAGAGAGAGAGAGGGGAGGAGAGAGAGAGAGAGAGAGAGAGGGAGAGAGAGAGGGAGGGAAGAGAGAGGGAGGGAGAGAGAGAGGGAGAGAGAGGGAGGAGGGAGAGAGAGGGAGAGAGAGAGAGAGAGAGAGTACATTTTGTGCACCTATGATAAGGAGGGATTCGTGGATGGGAAGAATGAATATAGAGAATAAGAATAAGAAGGAGTACCCTCATTCCCTCCTATCGTCATATATTCCTCACGTGGTTATACTCCCACTCCCTCCCTCCTTCACTACCATGACACATTCATCACCATCTAGTCGCCATTCTCCCTCTCCCTCTCCCTCCCTCTCCCTATTCTTCTCTCCCTCTCCTTCGATCGTTGTACCCATCGAAATGACTTGCATGGCGCCTTTTCCTATCTATCACTTATTCATTCCAATATGATAATAGAGTGAAATCGGATACGGAAATGACATGATGGAATGAAATGAAAGAGGGAGGGAATAGTAAAAGAAATGAAGAGGGAAAGGAGGGGAAGAGGGGAAGGAGAGAAGGAGATATAGAGTGAGTATATCCACTTTCTTTTCAATGCCTTTAGTCACGTGGAGAGGAAGGAGGACGAGAATGAAACAAGAGATGAAGAAGAAGAGGAAGAGAAGATGATGATGATGATGAGTAGTGTATAGATAGAGAAGAAGAACATACTATATGTACTTTGGACAAATGAAGAAGATGAAGTGGAGTGAAGTATATTGAAGATATTGAAAGAGATGAAGATGAACATGTTATCATTGAATATAAAGAGAATGAATAGGGAATAATGATAGAAGAGATGGATGGATACACTATTCTCTTATTATTATTCATTCTATCTATCCATATCTACTCCCAAGTACTCTTCCCTTAGTCTCATGAGAATGAAGAAGGAATGATATTAGAATGAAAATGATGTGAGAAGAACGAGAAGATGAATAGATTATATAGAATAGAGAGGATATATTGATAAGAAGGAAGAAGAATAAGTGAATGATGAATGAAGAGGAAGATGAGTTGAATATGATACACAAGACATACAAGATATCATAGTCACGTATATCTCCCCCTCCTCCCCTTCTCCATCGGATATCTCCCCCTCCTCCCCTTCTCCATCGGATATCTCCCCCTCCTCCCCTTCTCCATCGGATATCTCCCCCTCCTCTCCTTCTCCATCGGATATCTCCCCCTCCTCCCCTTCTCCATCGTATATCTCCCCCTCCTCCCCTTCTCCACAGAATATCTCCCCCTCCCTCTCCTTCTCCATCGTATATCTCCCCCTCCTCCCCTTCTCCATCGGATATCTCCCCCTCCTCCCCTTCTCCATCGGATATCTCCCCCTCCTCCCCTTCTCCATCGGATATCTCCCCCTCCTCCCCTTCTCCATCGGATATCTCCCCCTCCTCTCCTTCTCCATCGGATATCTCCCCCTCCTCCCCTTCTCCATCGTATATCTCCCCCTCCTCTCTTTCTCCATCGTATATCTCCCCCTCCTCCCCTTCTCCATCGGATATCTCCCCCTCCTCCCCTTCTCCATCGGATATCTCCCCCTCCTCTCCTTCTCCATCGGATATCTCCCCCTCCTCTCCTTCTCCATCGGATATCTCCCCCTCCTCCCCTTCTCCACAGGATATCTCCCCCTCCTCTCCTTCTCCATCGTATATCTCCCCCTCCTCCCCTTCTCCATCGGATATCTCCCCCTCCTCCCCTTCTCCATCGTATATCTCCCCCTCCTCCCCTTCTCCATCGGATATCTCCCCCCTCCTCCCCCTTCTCCATCGGATATCTCCCCCTCCTCCCCTTCTCCATCGGATATCTCCCCCTCCTCCCCTTCTCCATCGGATATCTCCCCCTCCTCCCCTTCTCCACAGGATATCTCCCCCTCCTCCCCTTCTCCATCGGATATCTCCCCTCCTCCCCTTCTCCATCGGATATCTCCCCCTCCTCCCCTTCTCCACCGGATATCTCCCCCTCTATCTCTATTCTCTCATCTACTCTTTTACAACGAAATGCATGCCTGACAGATGAGAAGAAGAAGAAGAGTATATACTTTTTGTAGTTAAGATGAAGATGATGAGATATCCTTCGAATATAAGAAAGGAGATAGATACTACTGACAAGGAGAGGGATCAATACAATAAAATCCTTCAATATTAACTCCATCGTTCTTCGTACGATCATGTCCCATTGTGACTCAATACGTTAAGACCACAAATGTCCCCAATATTGAAGGCTCTGTCGCCGTTCAGCAAATCTTCCACACCTACGTTATCAACTTTTGTCGATGGAAATTAAAATCGGGTGGACGAAATGCAAAAATGAAGCATTTAAATACATATTAATATAATAATTTTAAAATCATTTTTGATTTTGAGTGAATTTCGGCTAAACCGGGAGGGTGTTGTAGATAGCGACAATGTCGACCACGTGTGGTTCCACAGATTAATAATTATGAACAATAGTTGAATATTCAATTATATCCTTCTAATAATCAAGTAGTGTCAGATATAAATAGATATTAGAATAATATAATGATTATTCCTTAATTGACAATATTCATAGTACACTAGACCCTTCATCTATGTACAGTACCGTGCAAAAGTCTGGCCCCAAAATTTGAATCGCTATAACTTTCTTCGTACTTGACCGATCGGCCCCCGGTTTGTTTTATTAAATAGTGTAACCACTGGAGAAAATTTTTATGTTATTGATTATTACCTACGATGATGAAATGATTTCACCATTCTTGAAATGCCGAGGTGCGATCGTAAAAATAGGTTTATTCTCAGGTAGATTTTTTCTATTAGTCCAATTTTTTTATGAGGAACGAACAACTATCGTTGAACGTTTTAAGCCATTAACCACGTTGCTTGCACATCGCTCCGAGGAATTAGCTAATTTCCCCTGACCCATCAAAATTTCGTAAAAATGTCATAACTCAGTCTGTAGTTGAGCTACGGGCCACAGATTTAACAAGTATTATCACATGGTCATAGGGCACCACCATGCCAATTTCAGAGGGATTCCGATTCTTGAAGAGAAAATTCGAAAAAAATCCCATACCATATTTTGGGCATACGGTATTTCCCAGCCGGCTTTTCTAAAAGTCTAAAAATTTGCTATGATGTGCCTAAACATCTACCTAACTCATATACAAAGTGGCGAGATTACAGGAGTTCAATTACGACTTGCTCATAAAAGAGTACCATTGGAAGGTAAAGTGGATAGAACCTAATTTCGTTCGCTATGGAGAATTATTACGGGTCAATAACACAGCATTTCATATCAATTTCAATTGGATTTTGAACCAAGTGTTTAATAAGCACATTTCCTACAAGTATCCTCAATTTAGTTCCACTATTGGACATACCACCTTTTTTATCTGTCTCTTTTCTTGCAAAATTTCACTTTGACTGTCAATGGTATTTTTATGGGCAAAGTCGTAATTGAACTCCTGTAATCTCGCCACTTTGTAGATGTGTTAGGTAGATGTTTGGGCACATCATACCAAATTTTTAGATTTTTAGAAAAACCGGCTGGGAAATACCGTATGCACAAAATATGATATGGGATTTTTTCGAATTTTCTCTTCAAGAAGCGGAATCTTTCTGAAATTTGCATGGTGGTGCCCTATGACCATGTGATAATACTTGTTAAATCTGTGGCCCGTAGCTCAACTACAGACTGAGTTATGACATTTTTACGAAATTTTGATGGGTCAGGCGAAATTAGCTAATTCCTCGGAGCGATATGCAAGCAACGTGGTTAATGGCTTAAAACGTTCACCGATAGTTGTTCGTTCCTCATAAAAAAATTGGACTAATAGAAAAAATCTACCTGAGAATAAACCTATTTTTAAGATCGCACCTCGGCATTTCAAGAATGGTGAAATCATTTCATCATCGTAGGTAATAATCAATAACATAAAAATTTTCTCCAATGGTTACACTATAAAACAAACCGGGGGCCGATCGGTCAAGTACGAAGAAAGTTATAGCGATTCAAATTTTGGGGCCAGACTTTTGCACGGTACGTACATAAAGAAAGGGGGATTCCCTCTATCATCATTTCATTCTTCACATTATAAATGGGAGTATATGATAAGAAATGATAATAATGAAGCTTAGAGACCAATCAAGACAATTAGTAAAGAATCATAGAGAGATCATATTAAAGAGATCAATTGACTATCTATTAATATGTCAATGGATACAACATACATATCATCTTCATCTTCATCATTCATTCCTTCTTTCTTCTTCTCTTCTATTAAGTAATCGTTCATCTCTTCCTTTATTCTTATCATCTTCAATTCTTTCCTTCTTCTTCTTCTTCTTCGGTTTCTCTTTATTCTTATCTTCTTTATCTTTTATTCCTTCCTTATTCTCTTTATATTCAATACGTCTTCCTCTTATTCTCAAATGAATAAATCTCTTCCTCCACTCTTCTCCTTCACGATCAAGTTGAATATCTGAATCAAGGCATCAAACATTATTAGTATTAATATTAATATATTAATAAAATGAGAGTAATATATAATACTACCCCATGACTTCTCCTATATATACGTCCATATGATATGGGATACAAATGATATTATGTTCTATTCATCTAACATAGACAGAAAGACATGTGTTTACTATCATCCATATGAATATTCATATCATTAATATATAATTACATCTTTCTATTCATATCAAATGTCACAAGATACAACAACTTTCATTCAAATACTAAAGATATAGGTGAAGAGATTGAAGAAAAGGGAAGACTTACCATCCATAGGGGTTCCATCATATACTTTATCATCTATTTCATCAAGATATTTTTTTATATTTGTTGACTGATAACTAGTAGTATTCATAAGAGGATGGAATGAAGAGATAGTCCATCAATATACCTTCTTCCTCTTCTAGTTGTTTCTATAGTAACCATGAATACATCAACTCATAACCAGTCCATTCTATTCAATCTATCATCTACTATCAATCCCCTCTATATACAATTGATATCATTCACGTCATTCATTATCTCACCATTTCATTCACACTTTCTATTCTTATCATCATTCAATCTATCCCATACAATTCATTAGTCAAAGTCATTTGAGATACCCAAATCATATCTATCAACAGTAAGAAACAATATTAATTTATTGATAGACTATATAGTGGATAGAGTAGATTCAGTACAGAGTAGAGATATGATAATGAAAAAGAAACGATAGAGATATTTGAATAAATGGAAAGCCATGACATCCCCCAACCTTTCACTCAATTCATTTCAACAATAAACTTCATCATTGCAGCATATACAGTTCAAACATAGAGCATAAACAGATTAAACAGAATAGAAGAGACAAACGTCCTTTGCAAAATATTAATGATAACATCAAGTATAACAGCTAATACAATAAAGAATCAAAATGAAATGAATGAATTGATTGATATGAATAGATAGAAGGTGTATAACCATTCAAGTCTATATCCATCAAATGAGATCTATACCGTTTCAATTAGAAGATGAAGAAGGGATACGATGAATACTACCGGAATATTGTAAATAATTATGATGTTGAGAGTTAAGAGAGGAGGGTAGTCACAAGTTGAGATTAAAATAATTAATGATGATACAAACAAAAGGAATTCGGTTAAGAGTGAGTATCTAACTTTGTAGTCTAATAGATGAGAACAAAGTGAATGAGAGAATGGAATGAGAAGATGAAGAGAAAAAATGAAGAAAATGAGAGAAACTGGATGAATAAGGGTATGATACGATAAGGTAGACGAATCAATCAAACAAGTACATGGATATGTATCATATTGATTGATTAAATATAAAATATATAATACAATGATAAAACGAAAGTGATAAAGATAATCAAATGAAAGGATTACATAATAGTTTGCCTGATAATTTTCTTCTTCTCATCATACGCAAACTTATTCTCTTTGAATAATTCAGAAGCATAGAATGCACGAACATTATCGATCTTGAATGATGCAGCCTTCTCAAGTAGATCAGCCTACAAATACAATACAATACAATAGATTGTATAATGTAATCATTAAATTAGATACAATACATTGCAACATTGTATCAATTGAATGATAAAAGTTCAAATGTCCTTTCCCCTTCTTCTCTCCATTCTCTTCAACATCTATACACTCTCAATACATTCATTCTCTATCTTATAAAAACTTGGTATGACAACGAAATGAATTAGTGAATAGAGAGAAGAGAATAGATGAACTAGTTACAATAGGTTCCACTCTTGATTCAATCTAATCTTAATCATTTCAACATTCTTTTATCCTTTATCACCTCAGCAATTGATATAGTAGATATAGATGATGAATCATCTCCATGACGAGATATCTCAGAATGAAGAACCTATAATGAATACACTCATTTCATCTATTCCATATTATAAATTGTATCATGTATAGCACGCGTGTCGCGTAAGGTTCGAATAAACTGTCTCCGCAATTTTAGGTGGGCCAATAATTTGGTCGAACATTTTTGGGTGCCTAAAATTTGGCTACCAGACAAGCCCCACTTTTAAGTTGGGTCAATAATTTGGTGGTTGAGCCAATAATTTGGTTCGAAGTGGGGTTGTTATTTTAGTCTAAAATTTTAGCCCCACTTCGAACCAAATTATTGGCTCAACCACCAAATTATTGACTCAATTTTAAAAGTGGGGCTTGTCTGGTAGCCAAATTTCAGAGTCAACTTTTACTTTCCACCAAATTATTGGCCCCACTTCGACCAAATTATTGGGCCCCCCCCCTAAAATTGCGGAGGTGGCACATTGAAAAAATCGAAAATGATCAGACGTCATTTTTTGGTAGTCCATATGGTCCCTAACAAGGTACCGTCGAGCTTTTTTGCATATCTTCATTTTCAACGTCGAGAGACGTCGTCAAAATTTTTGGACGTCGAAATCGGCCGACTTTGGAGCTCTGTAGCTCTTCAGGATTTAGTTTTGGTATCGAGTCGTCAACAGAAGAATTCCTCGGAATGTCAAGGAGAATGCGCCTGCATCATTACCAGGTCGATATTTTAATTAGCATTTTTGTAAATCGTTTTTGTTGTTTAGTTTTCTTAAAAATATAGAAGCCGAAATTTTGAAATAGCTTATTCGATAGATCTCGACCAGAGCTTTTCAATGGTATGCTGAACTTATACTTTATTTAAGTGCGCTCGAAAGTTATGCGCATTTCAAGGTTTTAATTGAGAGCGATCGCACGAGAGGCGAGCGACGCAGCCAGTGATCTACCCGCTCTTATACCTCGTGTGACCAATTCGCCCCATTGAATTAGTTTCACTGTTGTTCTAGTACATATCCAAGTTATTTTGATAACTTTGAAATATTAATTTCTATAATTCAAATCACCAATCATACCCAATCGATGAATATTAATAGCCATGAATACAAATTACAATATCAACAACGAGGCTTCAAATTCACAGGAATATTTCATCACACTCTTCCTCGACTACCATCCTAAAGAAGTCATCTTCGTGTTATCCTAGAATTTCCATGCCCTCATCCTCCTCATCCTTTCACTTTTCCTTGATGACGTCATTGTCTAATCTCCGATTCATACACAATACTTCTATTCCTCATCGTGTTAAAGTTTACACTTACTGATAAATGCAAGGGTGTTCTCTTTTCTGGTTTTCATAATCACAGCAAGACATTTCGACAAAAATAAAATCAGCAAAAGAAAACTGCTGCAAGGAGGATCGAACCCCTGACAGTCAAAAGTAAACGCTGACATCTTATCCAGTACACTACCCAATTACTTGTCATGATGGTTGATAGGTCAGTTCACCAACCAATCTGGATGGTTTGTGTATGAAACTACACGAATTTCCCATTAAAAAACCTTGAAATGCGCATAACTTTCGAGCGCACTTAAATAAAGTATAAGTTCAGCATACCATTGAAAAGCTCTGGTCGAGATCTATCGAATAAGATATTTCAAAATTTCGGCTTCTATATTTTTAAGAAAACTAACCAACAAAAACGATTTACAAAAATACTAATTAAAATATCGACCTGGCAATGATGCAGGCGCATTCTCCTTGATATTCCGAGGAATTCTTCTGTTGACGACTCGATACCAAAACTAAATCCTGAAGAGCTACAGAGCTCCAAAGTCGGCCGATTTCGACGTCCAAAAATTTTGACGACGTATCTCGACGTTGAAAATGAAGATATGCAAAAAAGCTCGACGGTACCTTGTTAGGGACCATATGGACTACCGTAAAATGCAATAATATGTAGGGGTCAAAAAATGTGCCAACTACCCGCCGATTTTACTCGATTTTAGAGTGACATGCGTGATAGGTAATCATATCAATGGATATGATATAAATGTCACATACTTGTTTAGCGAGTTGCTTTAGAACATATAGGAGTAGTTCAGCATTTGATCGATTGGCACGAAGATGACGACCGAGAGTCTTAAAGGGAAAGATATTAGATTACTGTAGATATACGAATAGATCAATCATACATGGGCGGGGTACCTGGAGCTCAATTCTACAGGGGGCATCCGATCGAAAAATGGTTAATTTTACAGCGGGCCTTCACTATTTTTTCTTCACTTTTTTTTTATCTAAACGTCATTTTTACAGGGGGCATTCCACAAATTTTCGAAAATCCCTAATTTTACAGGGGGCACCCCCATGTCGGCGCCCATGTATGAGGTCAATCAATACCTTTCTCATTTGTCTCATAACTGATGCTTTTTGCGTCGAAATGAAACTTTCTAAGATAACTCTCATTGCACATTGAACATCTTCTTCATTCACAAATTCTCTGAATAACAATATATAATATAAATATATATATATATATATATATATATATATATATATATATATATATATATATATATATATATATATATATATATATATAGAATAAGTATACATAATAGATGGATAGATATATACCTTAGATGGAGTTTAGCATGAGCTTCAGCCAAACGAATCATTGATTCCACACTACGAACAGTTATTGCTACAGATGCTGTTGCCTATAAGATCAATATATCGATTATTCAATATGAATGACTAACCAGTGATTCCTTTCTCATTTCAGCAAATAGATTAGACATCTTATCAATATAATTAGCATTCAATTTAGGATGAACTTTCTCTCGTGCATATAGAATATATTTACGTAGAAGTTCTTGATCAATAAGATCAACTCTACGCTCATTTTCTTTCTTTGCCTATAATATCATATATGATATATAGATGAATGAATGAACAAACCAATTCAGGTACAGCATTCTCATCATTTCCTTCATATTGAGGATGTTTTCTGATATGACTAGCTACGACGAATCTAAACATTATTCAACTATCTCATTATCTATTCATAACTAATATAACTTACGCAGCTAATCTATCATCTTCTACAGGATCAGCAATATCTCTCACTACACATAGTACATCAAATCGAGATAGAATAGGTTCTGTTAGATCAACATTCTCAGCAAATGTACGAGATGCATTATATCTACAAATATATATATATATATATATATATATATATATATATATATATATATATTATATCTATATCATATATTATCATTCAAAGACATATAATGTGATAGACTACATATTCGTATGAACTTTGTATCACTCTCTCTCTCCTCATATCATTGACGTTTCTATTCCATAATATCATCAATAGGACAATACAATCTATTCATTCTATTCTAGTGACCATCACATATATATCAACATTCCATCACTACACTTTTATGCTTTCAAATTCGTCTAAAAAGGTGATAAATATTGATTGATTCCATTCTAATCAATTCATTTAAGACCGGCTCAGTGAGATTCCAGGAAGTGCCGGACATCGACCTCACCGATTTGGCCCAAAATTTTTTCATGGATACCCCCATGGGCCATGGCCATACTTATAATTAATCGACACTAACATTGGTCCTAGGTCGCTCCATTTTTTTTGGTGAAAATAGAGTTTTCAAATTTCGAAAACCCGCCACATCTGTGTTTCAACGAATCAGCCCAAATGAATACCCATTTTGTGATGGGGGCCCGTGGGGTATCCATAGGAAAATTTTGAGCAAATCAGTGAGGTCGATGTCCGGGGTCACTGGGTCAACCCTCGAATCTTACTGGGCCGGTGTCTTAATTCATTCATAGAGGTATTATTCTAATAGAATAATTCTATTGTCTAGAGTACATATGAACTCAAATGATTGAATATACTATCAATGGATAGACTATTCATACAGATGGATATACACTCACCTTCCACCAATTGGATTAGCAGCTGCAATAACAGTACATCTAGCTTGAAGTGATGTAACTATTCCAGCTTTCGATACTGAGATTGATTGTTGTTCCATTGCCTACAATACATTATTCATTCACCATCTTCTATCATACAAACATTGTGGTAATGGTAACTTTATCACTTGGTTGGCTTATAAAAAAACTGGTCACTTTTGCAGATTTCGCCGAAAAGAGAAAAATCCAAAAAAAAATTTAGCGAAATAATATCAGTTTATAACAACTACGAGTGAGTTTATAGTTCTGAAAATGTGAGTTAAACAAAATGATGTATGTGTTCTATCTTCGATGTGATACCTCATGAATAGATGTTCTATCTTGTTCACTCATCTTATCGAACTCATCAATGAGACATACTCCCTTATCAGCCAATACCTTAATATATCTTATTATTACATCCATTTTATATTCATAGTGAATATATATAGATGGATTGAATATCTGACCATAGCTCCAGCTTCAAGAGTCCATTCTCTAGTAACAGGATGTCTTTGTACATAAGCAGTTAAACCAACAGCAGATGCACCTTGTCCAGTAGTTAGAATAGCTCTTGGTGCTGTATGAGATGCATATCGAAGGAATTGAGACTTTGCTGTTCCTGGATCTCCACATAGAAGAACATTGATATCTCCTCTAAACAACACACATCAATTAGGCCGCCTTCATTTTCCCGAAATAGCACTCGGAAAAAAAGCAAAAGGGTGTTAATTTTGTCTCCTTGTAAATAGCATTGTAAACATAGGTTGAATAGCTAGGTTATCGGTTTTCAAAATCCGGTCCGGTTTTTCGATTTTTGTGAAAATTTGGCTCAAAATCCGGTCAGGCTTGGTACTTTATAACCTACTTTTCGACCTATGATTGTAAAAATCAAATATCTCGGTTCCCTGACTAGTTAAAGACTTGAAACTTGGTTTTTGGGTTAAAGAGAATTGTTTTTTGTTACGAGGAATTTTTTTTCGTGAAAAAAAAAACTTATTAAGTTCAAGGCATGCATGTTCGAGTTTTTCCGGAAAAATCGTGTAAAAAAGCAAATATCTCCGTTCTTATAAGGGAATGCTAAGAACTCACCATGGAGTTATGGCTAGTGACATATATCGCTGAAATCGGTATGAAATTCTGACTGAATATCCGTCTAGTCTACTTGCCACGAGCTTCTTGTATTCGAGAAAATCGATAACGAGAATCGCGAATATTGAAGGCATGAACATGTCGTGATATGGATAACCATATTAACACGGTTTTCGGCTCCAGACGACTAAAAGTGTCGATAACATTGAAGACGAAAACCGAGTTGAAGCCGTGTTCATGCCTTCCTTCAATATTCGCGATTCTCGTTATCGATTTTCTCGAATACAAGAAGCTCGTGGCAAGTAGACTAGACGGATATCCAGTCAGAATTTCATACCGGTTTTAGTGATATATGTCACTAGCCATAACTCCATGGTGAGTTCTTAGCATTCCCTTGTTAGTAGAGCTAGAGACGAAACT
The DNA here is from genome assembly GCA_943737045.1 of Parapristionchus giblindavisi. Classification (NCBI taxonomy): domain Eukaryota; kingdom Metazoa; phylum Nematoda; class Chromadorea; order Rhabditida; family Diplogasteridae; genus Parapristionchus; species Parapristionchus giblindavisi. The sequence goes on along the minus strand of CALSFV010000100.1, from coordinate 115,162 downwards.
TCGTTTATAAGATTTTTTCGTGGTTTCTAACAAAAAAAACAAAGTTTCAAGTCTAACTAGCCAGGGAACCAAGATATTTGCTTTTTACAATGCAATTTACAAGAGGACAAAATTGACACCCTTTTGCTATTTCCGGTCATACGTGGGCACCACTGCCGCTATACACCCCCGATTTTTGGCACCCGACCCCCCGATTTTCCAAAAAAAAAAAAACTCAAAATGACGTATTTGCTCCCTATTTTTAGCTCCATTTTTTGGCTTCCGACCCCCCCCCCCCCCCGATTTTTGCGTCCGACTCCCCGATTTTCATTTCCAGCGGCAATGCCCGCCCACGTATGCAATCAATAAATCAATATACGATACCTGACACGATGTTTACCAGCAGGATTCTTAGCTTCTCCTCTAAAGAGCGCAAGAGCAAGAGCTCGTTTGATATCATCATGACCATAGATAGAAGGAGCAATTGAATTGAATATACGATCAGCAATACGAGAATCTTTTGATAATTCACGGATTGACTATAATATACATCTATTAATATGAGAGAGTAATGAATACAATGTACATACAGCCATATCTTCATCTGTTAGATCATCCGATGCATTTCTATCTTCATTATGAATATGATTGGCATGAATAACAGTCTCGAATACAGGGAATCCTTGACGATGAATGAGGAATCCATCAAACTTGATCTTATAAATTCCTGTCACTTCCTATAATTAAAATCAAAGGCTTGTCAGTCAGTAGCATATGGTAGATCATAAACCGTTACATTCTCTAATCGTTGAGGTTGTGTCATATCGTTCCAGTTTACCATTTACGCTTCTTCATTCTAATTCTATATAAAAAGAACACTCTAGAACCGCTTGTGACAAACAGGGTGTTCTTCCCGTTTTTGGTTGTTACGAGAAATTGTTACGTGAAACCAAATTGAATGAACACAAATAATGTTCAAGATATATGATTAACATTGCACAAATAACACTGTCATTTACTTAATTGGCCTCAATGAAAAATGACTATACTATGAGTCACATATAGAATGTAGAAAAAATGAATGAATAGAATAGATAGAAGGGTCAACTTACTATTTCATCTCCTGGTTTGCATTTATCACACAAATCTCCAAGAAGTACAACATCTTTTGAACGAGGAAGACGACCTGCTGCTACCTATAACAAACATACATGGGATGGGTACAGAGTTCCATTCAGGGGGGCATCCGAACAGAAGACTGTGTAAAAAAGTTAATTTGACAGGGGCATTCATTTTTTTAAACTTTACGTAAAAGACATTTTTCACATTGGGCATTCGACACAATTTCCGAAAAGCCCTAATTTTACAGGGGGCACCCCATGTGCCTATGTACAAAGTTGGATAAGATATGATATATTTAGAAGATATAGTATATCAATCATTACCTTATTAGGACTCTCTTGGATAGTAATTCGTTGATAATTATGATATACAGTCTAAATAATCATTGATTATTAGATAGTTTACATGAGATAAATGATACCTGTTCCTCATTGATCTCAAATGGTCCTTTACCTTGACAAGATGGACAGATTGTTGGTCTCACTTCATTCTCCTATAACAATTATAGTATTATATCTCAATAATAGCTTATACAATAAATACCTGAGTCTGAACAAATGGACCTAGTAGATATCCACAACTGACACAATCAAACTTCACTACAGCCAATTGAGGGAGGATACCTTTAATGAATAAATAAATGAGGTGAGAATGAATAGATCATACCAGTTGATACAGTAACAACTCCTGATACACGAATGAACATATTAAGATGATGTTGACGAAGCATTCGAATCTCTTCTTCTACTGGAAGACCTTTGATGCGAATCTATAATAATCAACTATCAATCAATCAATCAATTATCATATCAAACCTTGATCTGAGAAGCTACTCTAGTGTAGTATGGATAAGTGTTATGAACCAAGTCGGTTGTTGCCTTATCCAGACAAGCAAGAACCTACAATTTATTAGTATCAAACGGACAAACAATGCAGTATTCTTCAAAAGCTAAAATAATATTGAATAAATACCTGTTCAGGTGCTTCAGGAAGGAAATAACAAATATTTTGTTCTCCACTCTCATGTGCAAGATCTTCATATTCAACATCAATACTTTCCTTATTCTCAGCTACCATCTCTTTGATTGCATTCAGATATTTACTTCCTTTCGTTTGAACATCTTTGAATGCACGAAGGAAGTTCTTGAATCTACAACAATATCTCCACAATATGATGACTAAATCTTCTCTTGTATACCTTCTTTCAATTTCTCTAGCAACAGCATCATCAGATACATGTTCACGTGTAGATCTACCTCTCATATTCTCAAGGATATCAATGGGTACATCTTCAGCCATCTCAACATCTTCTCCTTCTGTTGACGCTACATTGCGTGCAGGTCTACGTCTATGGCGTCCACGACCAGGCTGATATAATCGATAAATGTATCAATATCAAGAATATACAAACCGTGATATCATCTTCATCGTAGAATAGATCATCTTCATCTGCTCTATCATCTCTCAAATCCATAGCTCTTTCTGCAGCCCTTCTTTCACCAGCAGAGAGATCAGCCAAGTCTGATGCATCATCTAATCCAGTATCCGAATATTGATCCAGTTCAGGTTGTTCTTGATAGTCTCTTTAACAATATAATAGTTAATAAGATGAACAAATATGTGATACCTCTCCATATCATCTCCAAATAGATTCTCTCCATCATCATCTTCATCATCAGGAACATCTTCATTTCCGAAAAGATCCTCAATATCCTCTTCCTCTTCTCGTTCGCCTATATACAAAGGCGGTAAAAAGTCACTTTCTGAGCAGTTTCAAAACATAAAAATAAAACGACCCACGTCTTCTGCCATCTCCATTTACTGATCCATCGTTACCAGTTGAAGACATCTTAATTTTTCACTTTAAAATAATGCATAAAATAGAACAATAAACATCAAAATAAGGATACGAGGACGAAAAACAACAAGAAATTCAGCGGACAAATTACAAGTGCGCCAAATTTTCGCGCGCGAAATTCGAAAGCGCCAATTCAAAAATTAATTACCACTCATTCTTATTATTTTATTTCATTAATTACGCTCTATTTATTAGTTTATTTTTAATTGTGGTAACAAAACAATTAAGAAATGAAGATCTTTATCATTATAGATAAGGAAAATTGAAATAACGGATACATATTTTAAATGTGCAAGGAGTATAGACAAAATGAGTTAGAGATGAATCTTTTGAAATGGTTCAGAGACATCAAGTAGTTGTTCGCATAATAAACAATGAGTGATGTGATCAGGATCATGACAAGTAATACATTCACATGGAAAGTTAACTCTATGATCATCACAATTTGGAATGAAACAATTATGGTAACGACAATATGTATCATACATATAAGCATTGCACTTAACAGTGGAAGCAATAGTATTACAAATACTACATATTTTACATTGAGAACTACACTTCTTACATGCCGCATGTCCGCAATGGAATACACTAAATATATTTTGGGGAATTAAACAAATGTGACATTTGCTTCTCTTCTTCAAGATATCATTAGTTTGAACTAATTGAGCAGTATAAATCGCATAATCTCTTTCACTTAATAATACTATTGATTCCTATAATTTCATAGGTTATATATAATAATAGTATTATGATATACCTTGATACATTCAAACCCTAGATGATATTCAATCTTCGGACTTCCTTCAAATGATAATTCTTTTGTTATACCATCACATTCAACTCTGCAAAGATATATAAAATATATGTAGATCAAAGTGTATAATACATTACCGTATTAAGAAAGCGTTCAGTTGTCGTCTTAATCGAACAATCACACGGGGAATATTCGTTGAATTACTTTTCTTGTCTTCATATAATCTATTCATTTCTAAAATATCTATATTTCATAATGGAATAAATAAAAAGTTAATACCATTCATCGATACACATACAGATCTTCGTAACATTCTTCCATAATCAATATCTTCTAATTTGTCATTTCTATTAAATCCAATAATATGAAAGGGAGGGACAAGTGGCATCTACAGTATACTTCATAGGATATGATTTCATGATCAAAAGTTAACCTCCATTTCTCTAGATATTGATCCTTGATCTTCAGTTGATCCACATAATGGAACAAGTACAAAATTGATAGATTTGTCTTTCATCAATATAGTAGATAATGAATTAGCCATAATGCATAATATATCGTCTTCCATATCTTTACCAACATCAATAATATTGAATAGATCTGGTTGTAATGATCTCCATCTATCTAATCGTCCATTATTAAATGAACTCATCCTTTAAAATAATGATCATGTAAGATTCGGTTCTCTTGTACTGATCACATGGAAGATTAAATTAAAAATATATTGAAACGAAAAATCGGCCAGAAGCACATGGGTTTAATCAATCAATTAATCTATCTTCATCACTTCAGAATACAAATCTTTTTATAGGAAATTGAATGGGATTTAGTTGAAATGGATGAAAAACAATTAAAAAGTAAACTTTAATGGGTGGTAAAGTAGAAGAGAATCGAAGATTCCCCTGTTTCTCTGTATATGATCATAGGTCGAATAGCTATCTTATCGATTTTCAAAATCCGGTCAGGTTTTTCGATTTTTTTGTAAAATTTTGGCTCAAAATCCGGCCAGGTTTGGCACTTTATAATATACTTTCGACCTATGTATATGATATGCTGAGAATATAAAGTATTATTATATATATATCGATTGAACGATTGGATCATATTATACTATTGGATCTTAGTTTACTGTTTATACATTCAAATAACAAATAATACAACAACTATGAATAAAGAGAAGAAGATGTATGAATGTCTATGAATAAATCTTCTTTCTAATATATGAAGTAGCTTCAACTTCACTTTGACATGTAGCCATTTCTCTACTTGTAAAAACTATTACTCTATGTCCTTTCTTCTCCATTAATCTTATTGATAATCTATCATTTCCTAATAATCTCTCATCGTCTCCATTAACAGCTAATCGATTACCAACAACAAATACTATTATATCATCCACTCCCTTCAATCAATCAATATAACATATCAACAATTCAATCAATAAACTACTTACATCTTTCTTGGGTACAATGCCTTCAATTACAATACCACTTGAATGTAATTGTGATTTAGAATGAGATGGATCAACAATAATTCGTGATATACATGATCGGAACGCATTAATATCATTTAAATAACTACCGGTATGTGTCATTTCTATCCATGTTTTTTCCTATAATCCAATCAATAATTAACTGATACTATATATCGTGATACCTCTTCAGGGGAAATAAATGAGTTGGGAAGAGTAGGTCCTTGGTATTCCTTCAATTCTATACAAGTAGCTTCATTTATTTGAAGTAGCATACGTTGATATATATGTCTCTTCCCATTTCTAGTGTAAAGATATCAATAGAGATAGTCAATTATAATGTAATCTTACGTTAATTCTTTGAACAATTCTTGAATGAATACATGATTAAGAACACTCTCAGACATTCTCTTATCCATAAGAGAATAATATGCAAGTGAATGAATTGATTGTAACCATATACGAGCACTTCCAGCTTCTTCTCTACTTAATCTATATACAAAGATCAGAGATCAAGGATTTAAATGTTCATTTGAATGGAATGAATACCTCTTCTTAAGTTCAATAGCACAAGTAGCACCTTCATCTCTTCCCATTCCTACAAACATACTAACAACTACTGATAGATCCTTCAATCAATCAATAATCAATATCTTCATCATACTAAAATACCTTGAATGGTGCTTTATCGGCTCTTCTACCAGTCCAAGCACCCAATTGATTCCATATATCATTATCTGGTATTCTCCATCTCAATAATCAATACTATCATTCTATTCATATAATATTGTATCTATTGTTATACTTACTTATTGAAAAGAGTAATAATAGTTCTAGCATCACTCCATTTATCCATAGATCCCATTGCAATCTTTATCTCTTCAATTAACTTTGTCTTCAACCTAGCATCCTTCACATTAAGATCCATACAATTATTAACTAGAGTCATACATTGACGTAATGATAGTTCTTGCTTATCACTTCAAATATGATTTATTATTTATGATATATCACTTACTATATACTTCAACTTACTTAGCAATCTCATTGACTAATATATTAATGAATAAAATATCTGTATTCTCCTTCTTTGATAAAACATTCAGAAGAGATAATTTATTGAATAATTGGATAGAAGTAAAATTATTCTTAAGAGTTTGAATAGCGTCATCATTCCATATATCACTCCTTCGAAGGACAAATATAATATCAGATATATCACTTTCCCTATATTTCATATACGAATTTTATAGTGAGGTATAGGTTTGAACTAACTTCATAAGAGATGATACAACATTCTTCACTTCATTCATCCATTTATCATTTTTAATTAATCCTTTCTCGATACATGAACATAATACTTCCACTAATGAACACAATGACACTTTATTAAATGAACTAATGGACACACTTTGGAGTATATCGATTAGTTTACCAAATGTCTCAAATAACAATTACGTACTATACAGAAAGATTAGACGCTTCTACTTACCGTAGTATCAGCAGCATTCAACTTGCACAATTTATCACTAGCTGATACTAGTTCATCTATCTTAACTGTATCGTTAGAGAAAGGTTCACTGAATCTATCATTTCTGTAATAACATACATATAAGAAATGAATAATCAACAAGAATATACCGTATACGTTGAATCTGTGATTGATCAGGATTAGATGGAAGTGATATTATATATGATAATCGTTCAGATGCACTACATCCATTTTCATCTACAATCTTCTCTAATTCTGTGAACGATAGAGCTCGACTTGAAAAATGATAGGTTACGGTACATTTCAAGTACAAACGTTACCTATCAAATTTAGGTTTTTTGGATAGAGAAGTGACAAGCGAATCAAATGAATCAAGTTTAACAGACGATACTGTAGATGTATTTCGTATGGTTAGACGAGCCAAAACTCCACATAATAACATATCTATATATTCATTTTTATTGTATTATCTAAAATGGATAATGAAGTATAGTGATGCGAATACAACGCGAACATGCCATATTTTAGATTGAACACATAATTTTATACGACAACAAATAAAAGGAATAAAACAACTAGGATGATATAATCTAAAGCAAAGCTCTCGTATGAGATAGATGTTGTTGAAGGGCTGCATGAAGACAAGAATGAATACTTGCACATGCTGTATGAGATGCATCTATAAGAGATGGTAGATGATCCATATGAACACGATTTTCCATTTCAATCAATACTATCTCATCACGACCAGATACTGTAGCCAACTATAAACATATTGTTGATTATTGATTAATTCCAAAAGTGTAGTTACAGTAACACGCGGTACAGTATCCATTTCTTCACGAGAAGATACATCAACAACAGGATTTCCTTCAACAGATGAAGAAGTAACAGAAGTAACAATTCCTCTCATAGGAATGCCAGCATCAGCTAGAGCAAGTGATGCTGCATTGACACATGTTGACAAACGAGATCCATCTTCCTTCAATTATCACATTTCATATCATATCTCTCAATATAAAGGAAATCAATATAATTACTTACCTGAATAATTTCACAGCATATATCAATCTGAGCACGTGGATACAATGATGATAAAATGACAGATTCGAAGGTTTTCTCTAACATACGAGCAAGGGCTGTTGTCTTTCTATATTAATAATCAAATGATAATATGAAGAGATAGAAGACGATACCTGTCTCCTCTTCTTCTATTCTTTCTATCCAATGTAGCAAATGCAGCAGTGCTCAATTGAACAGATACAGTACATCCCTCTTCATTGGCTCGAGCTCTATTTGATGCCTCGTGAGGACCATATACAGCACAAAGAACCTTAAACAATCATCCTTTACTTTTATCAATGACTATTCAGTTAACCTACCCGTGTATTGCCTTGCTCTACATAAGCCGATCCATCAGCTTGAGTATACACTCCCAATTTACAACTAATATTTCTAATTTGTTCAGCCCTACGGCCATCCATACGGAAACCATGTTCATTGATTACATTCATTCCTGTAAAACAATTGTAAGTATCTAAAAAAGATGGTTAACTAACTTCTTTCTTAGGGGCAGCAGCTATAACAGCAGCAGAGGGAGAAGGAGTGCCTTGTTTGAAGAGAATTTGAGGTGCGATTTCAGAGAATACGAGCATCAACCGTCGGTTCACTCGCATATGCTTGTCAATACCTGATCATTCAATTACATTCAGTTGAGATCGCCAACATTAATCAAGAAAGACCTACACTTGGACAAGCAGGTATCTTCCGAAGTTGATGGGACTCTTCCGTTGAAGTTATCGATGCACGATGTGAAGCACCTCTCAGTTAAGATATTGTAGACACTCAGAAACTCGCGGAGCTGAATTTTTACTTAATTAATCATGGAAAATGGTCGCTTAGAAATCACTTGTCCGATATCTTGAATAGCAGCGCCACTCATATACGATTCGCGGCCAGCTTGATCTTCAAATACAACTGTACAATTCTATATCAATAAAAAATCTAAAATAAAATTAAGCAAACCTTATCATAATTATTTTTTTAAACAACAAAAAAATATTACAGTGTACGAGAAAATCATAATGTAATGGTCGTACTCTTGAACGGAATTTCCTTTATAGACTCGAATTTGAATTTGAACTTGGAGGTTCTCATCAGTTCGAAACTACACTTTCTTTATATACTTTGGTTTTATTATTTACCTTATTACATTTTGTTCATTTATTTATACTCGAACTTTGATCGAAATCACTCTTCCAGGCAAATATATGGACTCGGGTTCTTTCGAATTAAACAATTTATTTGGCGCAGAAAATGAATGGGCAGATTCTGGACATTCACGGGATAGTCTTAATGGCGAGAATTGGATGCAGAAGGTATTTATATATATATTTTTTTTTCTCATGAGTTTGTTAACAAAGCTGTCTTGTATTATAGAGATTTTAAAAAATCGATGCGTCCAATACATACATACATAGGGATATTATGAATTTACACTATGTTTTATGACTCTTCAGGTTGATGTTAGTCGTTTTGCAGAAGAGATTACTCCATCTATACAATCTCTTACTCATCAAAGGCAAAAAGTATGATACGTTTATGTATCTTTTTAAATAATCGTATTTATTATAGAAACCGCAAAGCTCATATCCAAAGCCCACTTGGTCATACTCATGTTTAATAGCTCTCGCACTCAAAAATAGTAAAACAGGCAAGCTTGCAGTAGCTGAAATATACTCTTTTATTTGGTAATCATTTTTTTTAAAATTTATTAAAATTCTGAAATGAACTTTTTCAGTGAACATTTTCCATATTTTCGTACAGCTGCACCTGGATGGAAGAATTCAGTGAGACATAATCTCTCACTCAATAAATGTTTCTCCAAAATTGAACTCTTTAATGATAGTCATGGAAGGAAAAGTTGTCTATGGACAATTCGACCTGAGAAGATGGATAAGGTATCATTGTATGAAATGTATTCTATATATATATATATATATATATATATATATATATATATATGAGGCCGTTTTCGTAAGAGTCGACTAAAATATTTGTAATCTGGCACAGTAAAAAAATTAAATTGGGTGAGGCGACCGACAGGAAGAGAAGTGGACGAGAGAGTGTCTCTCTGTTCTCTCGTACCACCACACTCTCGCCTCTTGCCTCCACTCCAACGGCAAAATGACTACACTAAAAGTTGATTTTCTCGAAAGTACCTACCACAAATTGGCTAAAAATTTTTCCATGGAATCATGAAGCCATTACGGTCCGATCTATGTATCTCGCTAAAATACTTTTGCCTTTGAGAGAAATTCAAATTTTGAAAATTTCTGAAACGTTTTCATGAAAAATGAATTAGACAGGCGTGATCGTCATCAAATTCTGCCCCTGGTCGCATCGTAACAAATTTTAGTACAATCGGTTGAGGAGAAAAAACGCGATTTCAACGCGACGTCGTCTGGCCTCAACGGTGGGTTTAGGTGAAAAATGAACATGACTATCGTCATCAGCACCCTTAAGAACCCTGACCCCCAAAATTTAATTTTTTGACTGTCAGCACGGTCGTTTCTTACACAAACGGCCTCATATATATATATATATATATATATATATATATATATATATATATATATATATATATATATATATATATATATATATATATATATATATACAGTAGCGACGAAAAGTATTCGCCCAAAATTTTGTAATGTCATAACTTTTGACTCAGATGAGCGATCGGGCTCATCTTTTGGCAGTATACTATAGTACTAGTGTGCATCATATCCTACTCCCGTTGTTAAGATTCGGCGTCGTATTATTGTGTAGCGAGCCTGGAACCCCACTGTACTTACTCAGCGAAAATTATTTCCTCAGCCGGATTTTTCTGAGAGCTGTTTTTAACAGTGCATGAACAACATTTACTGAGGAGTAGAATCCGCTATGTGATCGATCTGAGCTAATTCATTTCTGTGAGAAAATCGAAATTTCCGACACCCCTGAAATTGGGCAAAATTTTCATAACTCTGTTCGGTTAAGCTGCAGGCTCCAAACTGGGCAGAGATGATAGCCTATGAGTGATACAAAGCCTGGCCAAGTATGAGCCCGATCGGGTGAATTTTGAGAAATTTCGAAAATTTATTAGTTGAAATGAGAGTTGAAACGACTAGATGATGGATAAACGTCGTTCCTAATCCTGGTTTATTTGTGCAGAGATCAAAGTTCAGGGTTGGATTATTCAGACTGTATCATTTATATTTCAAAATAGTCAAACACGGTAACAACGAAATGACGAGATGCAGGGTACGCCACCATTATCAGGAATGATTTCATCTAGTTAACTTATTTAATCAAAAAATTTATATTTAAAGTGCATGCATACTTATTCTTGTACATCTATTAATAATATTAATTTAATCATTATAATTTCCAGTAGGGTGGCGAAAATGAGTCATGATTATTCACTTCTGTGGCCTATAATGAGTTGCTCGCTCCGCATGCGCTCATTCATTCCCCTTGGCAATTGACCTTTCTCCCTTGCGAATATTCGCTTTTTGGGCGAGCAGAAAGTGAGTGTTCTAACAATCAGTACATTGAAATAGTGCAGTACATCGAAATTTTAAAAAAATACTACATTGAATTTTTTTTTAAACATAAAAATACAAGTGAAAAAAATCTCGCAAAAACAAGTTGCGTCGGCCGGGATCGAACTCGCAGCACAAAAATAGTGCGCTACATCTTTGCCACTGCGCCACCACTAGCTTGGAATGATAGGGCAGAGAACCAGCCCATGATTGCGCGTATCATGGCCTCACGTGCATTAAGGAAATTCACTGAAAAAGTTGATCAAACTTTGGAAGGCTTTAACTTCGGGTGTAGAAGGCCGTTGCGTTTTTTAAGAGAGATTCTTTATCTAAAGCTAAAGGGCTATCAGATAAGGTATAAGAGGCCGTTTGTGTAAGAGTCGGGCAAATCTGGGAGAGGGTTGGCACAGGCCAAAAATTTTAATGCCCTCAAAACTTGTGTATAGGGGTTATCGACCTCGCTGATGAAGATGTGCATAGTCATTTTGGCTCCAGTGGTCCCGCAACGCCTGGGCGGGATTACGGTAACATCACGTTTTCAAGTCGTTCTCGGTCCATGGTTGAGCTAGAGGTATGAAAATTGGGCTCCTGGGTCAGAATTCGATGGCGATGATGACTGTCTACATCATTAGTTTTGAAAGTTTTCAAAAGGTTGATTAGTGGAAATTTTGATGGACACGGATGCGGGCATAGCGAGTATGACAGTTCGAACCGGCGTGACGAGAGGATTCCAATGATGTATTATGAGCCCATACGTGCATTGCCATCTCAATATTGCCTCGATATAGTGAGCTGCAAAATCACGAGGAGTTGTCTGCGTCTCTCTATTCCGCGCGCTCTCTCGGCACTCTCTCATTTCGCAGCGCTCTCTCGAGAGTGCGAGAGAGCGCGCGGAATTGAGAGAGTCCTCTTGTTTACCTCTTTCGCAGCTCACTATATCGAGGCAATATTGAGATGGCAATGTACGTATGGGCACGTAATACATCATTGGAATCCTCTCGTCACGCCGGTTCGAACTGTCATACTCGCTATGCCCGCATCCGTGTCCATCAAAATTTCCACTAATCAACCTTTTGAAAACTTTTCAAAACTAATGATGTAGACAGCCATCATCGCCATCGAATTCTGACCCAGGAGCCCAATTTTCATACCTCTAGCTCAACCATGGACCGAGAACGACTTGAAAACGTGATGTTACCGTAATCCGTCCCAGGCGTTGCGGGACTACTGGGGCCAAAATAACTATGTCCATCTTCATCAGCGGGCTCGATAACCACTTTACACAAGTTTTGAGGGTATTAAAATTTTTGGCCTGTGCCAACCCTTGTTCGACTTACACAAACGGCCTCATAAATCATACATTTTGGCCACCTTAAACCATCAGAGACTCCTTGTGAGTCAAAAATTATGACATTGCAAAATTTTGGGCGAATACTTTTCGTCGCTACTGTATATATATATATATATATATATATATATATATATATATATATATATATATATATATATATATATATATATATATATATATATATTTTGATTTTTGATGATTTTGAGAATTGAAAAAAATCTGATCATAAAAATATTGTTTTTTTTTTAATCAACAAAGAATTTGTAGATGGAATTGGATATTAAGAAATGGAAAGAAAAGGATGAAGTATCGATTGTTGAAGGAATGGCGAATCCTGATTATCTTACTGTAAGTGAAGGTCGATATTGAATAGATATGATATTGATTGATTGAAGGCAATTGAAGAAGGACGTCATGGTCAGTCAAATGTAATTAATGTAAAAGAGGAACAATTTGATAGAAATATTAATAATACCAAGCATGAAGATGTGGTATTTGATGAATCTGTATGTTGCTCTTTATATTCATAACTATTCTTTTATCTAGCGTAGATAATTTGAAGCTATGTCACTTGTTAAGAGTTGGACACTACCGTAGTGTCCAACTCTTAACAAGTGTTCCATTTAATGGATTACATTTGGTATTGATGTTATATCATTTATGTCAATTATTTAAATAATTTCTTTTACAGTGTTCGTCGTCAAGTATATTCAATATGAACAAATCTCGACCTTCTATATTGAATCGATCGTCTGTTAAGGTACATTTGCTGTTTTACTTTCTCATACTTATCGTTTATTTTTTTAAATATATCGATTTAGAAAAATCGTCATTTTTCGCTTAAATTGTAATCTTTGGCATTAAAATTGTTGAATAAGATATTTTCAGAGACGTATATCATGTGTAATACCTTCATCATCGTCTCCTCCTCTTACTAATCCATTAACTGAATTGTCATCATCATTATCATATACTAATCCATCATCACCAACATTATCATCATTAGATATACTATCACCTCCATCACGTCCTTCTACTCCTGATATACAAACTCCTCTTGATCTCATTCAATTTCTTTCACCTATACCTTCTATTGAGTATGGTTATGGTAAAGCAGCTTCAGCTTTAACTGATAATTCATTACTGGTTAGTGCTCTTAATGCTAGTCCATATAGAGCTACTACGTTTCCATCTACATTATCATTATAATTTTTCATTATTATTCATCTAAGAAATATTGTGATTAATTCATTAATTGATCGTCTTTCATAATCATCTCAATCTTTCTCTTTCACTACCTCATATTCATGTATATCTTTATTAAATAGAACTTTCCCAGGTGGAATGTTCCATGTTTGTATATACATTCTTTGCATGTTCATATATTCACACTTTTGCATATATTCCTTTGCATTCATATTTCTACTGTATTTATCTTTTGTTTTATAATTCTTTGATCCATTCCATAGTCTTGTTTGTAATTTAGTAATTATATCTAATAAATTGTAATTTTTTTATTGATGGTCTGTGGAAGAACATGGTGTGTGTTTGATTCACGTGAAATATATTGGGTTGAATAAGAATATGAAGTTTATTGATTATTTATACTCAGATTACTGTAGATGAAACAATCCATATAGAAGATGAGTTTAGTAAAATTGGATAAGTTGTCTTCATTCCGAGTATCAAATGTGAATGATTTATTCTGTTTATATTGATTGATTCATTGATATATATATAGGCTCCATGTACAGTATATTACATCCCTGATTTCATTAATGAAGAAGAAGAAAATGGTTTATTGAATGAAATCAATGGAGCACCTAAACCTAAATGGGAAGTATTAAAGAATAGAAGATTAATGGTATCATTATTGATTGATCTATTCAATCGATATTAGAATCAATTCAATCATTTAGAACTATGGAGGAATTGTTGGTAAGAAAGCGTTATTTGCCGTTGATGATTTTCCTCCGGTAAATATTTGAATTTACAAATGAATATATGAGATTGATATTGTAGTTACTTCGACGTCTCATGATGGCAGTCAATCAATATATTGAGAAACCACTCAATCATGCTCTTATCAATGAATACACTCCTGGACAGGTATTAGGATACTTGAATACATAATTGAATCAATCAATATCAGGGTATCATGCCTCACACAGATGGTCCTGCATTTCTACCAGTAATTACTACCGTAACCCTTGGTAGTCATACTGTACTTGATTTGTATTCTCCAATTGATCCCGAGGTTGATGAATATTTGAGTGATTATTGAGTATATGGTATGTTATAGATAGTATCATCAGAATCAAATCGAAGATTGGGAGGATTACTATTAGAAAGAAGATCATTAGTTATTATAACAGATGATGTATACTCTAATATGATACATGGAATAAATGAAAGAATAGAAGATATAATAGATGATACTATATGGAATGGAAATAGAATGAAGGGACAAATTATACAAAGAGATACAAGGTATATTAATGAATAGATCAATGTTATTATATTTATTATAGAGTATCATTAACACTTCGTACAGTTGATAAAGTATCTACTCGTTTAATCTCTTCACTTCTCGGATCTAATCAACCGTGAATGCGGTAAATGACATAGAAGATGAATCATTGCGTAATATGGCATATGGCACATAACCGTATTCCTTAGACCCTCCCTTCTCCCTCTCTCTCCCTCTGGCTCTCTCTCCCTCTCCCTCCATCTCTCCCTCTCCCCTTCATCTATAGCCGTAAGCGACAGACGGGCATGGTTGCCGTTTAAGTATGACAAACATCCATCACTCATTTGTATATCTTCAATCTCTTCTTTTCTCTTTTACCGAAATGAAAGATGAATGAATAGATAAAAATGAATGGAAAGGAATACTAATAACATAATCATATTATATTGTTAATAATGATACTTGATAAAGATATTAATAAATAGAATGAAGTTGTTACTATGAAGAGAGAATGGAAGTAATCATTCATTATGAATTGAAATGGAAGAGGAGTGAGAGGGGGAGGGGCGGAGTCTTGACTACAGTAACCATTCTCTTTCTCTCTTAGAAGAGTGAAGAGAATAGGATCATTCATTGTATATTCATTCATTCATTGAAATGGATCAAATAGAATCATCATCATTATCATCTATTCATTCATCTTCATTATCTAATGTTCTTCTACCTTCTCATCTTTCTTCATTCGATTTCCCTTTATATCCTGAACAACTTCATTCTGTTGTTAATTCTGTCCCTCATTTCAAAACACTTAAAGGTACAGTATCCAACCCTCCTTCATTCAATCAATAAAATGATTTCCGTTCAGGAGAACCAAAAGATGATATGAAAGAAGTGACTTCAAGTGATCAATCAAGAGTTAAAACGAGAAGACAAAGAACACATTTCACTTCACATCAGGTAATCTAATATATTGAATTGATCTTTGATCTTTGATCTTTAATTTATAGTTATGTGAATTGGAGAATTGGTTCAATCGAAATAGATATCCAGATATGGGAACAAGAGAAGAAATATCATTATGGATTGGATTGAGTGAACCAAGAGTCAGAGTTAGTAATTAACTATTTCATCTATTCTATCTAAGAGGTGCCATCTAATCATGCTACATCTCCCATGAGATTCACATTCATTTGTACCTCTCTCCCTCTCCTTTTCTAAGACTCCCTCTCCCTCTCCCTCTCCCTCTCCCTCTCCCTCTCCCTCTCCCTCTCCCTCTCCCTCTCCCTCTCCCTCTCCCTCTCCCTCTCCCTCTCCCTCTCCCTCTCCCTCTCCCTCTCCCTCTCCCTCTCCCTCTCCCTCTCCCTCCCCCTCCCCCTCTCCCTCTCCCTCTCCTCATTATATTCATCATCATCAGGTTTGGTTCAAGAATCGTCGTGCTAAATGGAGGAAACGTGAGCGTGGATCGATAATCTCTCATCCTCCAATGGAATCAACATCAATTGTATCATCAACAATATCTTCAACTAAGAATTCATCAAATGAATCAACTCTTATTCCTCTTCAATCAATTCCATTCCAATCAACAATGCAACTTCATCCATCTCATACTGTAATCATTCATTTTTCCATTATATGTAAATTCTTCATTGTGACAACATCCTTCAGAAATATATAATACAATTATCCATATAATATCGACTACTCTCAATATATTATCCTTTCTAACAAATTGATATGATTAGAGTATTCCTTATAGATGGAGGATGGTTCATCATTCTATGGATATTCAACATGGACTCCATCTCCATATATTCATCGTCCTTCTTCTATTCCTTCTTCTTCTTCTTCATTTCAATGGCAAATCAAACCTATCTCAGTTAGTTGACCTTTACATATCATGTAACAATAGGGGAAACTTCTGTTCGTATCCTTTATCTCTCTCTCCCTCCCTCTCCCTCCCTCCCCCTCTCTGCCTCTCCCTCCCTCTCTCTGCCTCTCCCTCCCTCTCTCTCCCTCTCCCTCTCTCCCTCTCCCTCCCTCCCTCTCCCTCCCTCCCCCTCTCTGCCTCTCCCTCCCTCTCTCTCCCTCTCCCTCCCTCCCCTCTCTGCCTCTCCCTCCTTCTCTCTCCCTCTCCCTCCCTCCCTCTCCCTCCCTCCCCCTCTCTGCCTCTCCCTCCCTCTCTCTCCCTCTCCCTCCCTCCCTCTCCCTCCCTCCCCCTCTCTGCCTCTCCCTCCCTCTCTCTCCCTCTCCCTCCCTCCCTCTCCCTCCCTCCCCTCTCTGCCTCTCCCTCCCTCTCTCTCCCTCTCCCTCCCTCCCTCTCCCTCCCTCCCCCTCTCTGCCTCTCCCTCCCTCTCTCTTCCTCTCCTTTTGTGGTCTTTTCCCACCAGGCGTATGCAGCAACGTAAGCCTCGCTCTTGTTACATAAACTAATGTAAACTTTGTCTTCTCTAAACGATAGAATTGAGATGATGACCATAATGATCATTCTATTATTTCTTTTTAATTTCGATTCAATCTTCCATATTGGATATTTTCTCATTCTTTTTGAAATAATGGAACTAACCTTATGAGAATGACACAAAGCTTCATTAGTTTGTTAGAATTTTCAAAATTAATTTCGATATTTCTGATCTTTGAATTAAAAAAAAAATTCGCTTCTATGTACAAAATCGGAGGAAAAAAACTAATCTAACCTCATATTACATTAAAATATATTTTGTATTTAAAATATGAATATATTAGATTAATTAAGGTTACAACAACTATTCCATCATCATCTTCATCGTATGGAGATAAAATGAAGATGTCAACCACTCAGATCATTCCATCTCCTTATTCATCGTCGAATTATACTGGTCCTTTGTGATTATCAATATACATTTGCTCATTCAAATCAATCAATCAATATATCGATTGATTCATTCATTCATTCATCTCATTTTGTTCATTTCTTCTTGCCATCTCATGTATATTCCTTAGTAAATGAAGAATAGGAAGAAGAAGTTGATGTAGGGGAAGTAGAGGGAGGGGAGGAGGGGAGGAGGGGAAGAGAAAGGATTACCGGGCTTAGAATAAAAGTGATGGGTTGACTATAACGAAAGAAGAATGAAATGGAGTAAATGAGAAGAGAAAGGGAATGAAATAAATATATGATATCTTTATTCATCAATAATATACAATATATTGATTGATTCATTTCTTGATTGATTTATCTGCTATTTCATAACTTAGATGTATTGCTTCTCCCACTAGAATCATTAATAATGTAACAGCAAAAACAACAATCGAGAATATAATCAATAATAATCGATCGAGTACAGTAGCTAGGAATTCCCATTCAAGAGCATATCTACAACATTTTATTGATTAGTTATCAACAAATAAGAATTGTGAAACCTTCTCTTTAGTTTGACATCGAGAAGATTACATTCAGTTGAGATAAAAGGATTAGGGACTTTATCTTCAACACTCTCTGAATATTCGAATATGATTAATGATTGGATGAATGAATAGATAGATTCATACTCTTAATACTAGCAGTTCTAGCTAATCTCTTCCATTTATTCTTCACATCTTCATTTCCTCCTTCACTTCGACCTGATACAAGTGTAGTAGGTGATGGTACAATATTCTTTGATATTTCACTTTGACATTTTATTAATCCTCCATCTTCAACTCCATTATGAAGTAGACGATCATCCATTTTCTATTATATATTATATTATGTAAATTGATTGATTCATATAAAATACCTTGATTGGTTTCTTCACATGACTCTTTTGATGTTTAACACCAGTTTCATTCCATAATTCAATAAGAGTGGTTGGAGGACGAAGGGATAACCAATGAGCTATCTACAATTATTTAGTTTATATATCTCATATCATATGTTTTCACAAATGTTGTATTTTTTTCCAGAAATGCTTGATTTTTGTTTCGATTGAATGAGAGATATGGGGACCAATAAAAGATCATACAGAAGACGAGGAGAGGGTCTTAAGTTATTGCATCCTTTTGAGATGACTATAACATCATTATAATCACTTTTCGATAATCATTACGAATCCATTATATAAAATTGCCCAATCGACATTAGCACAAACCATCCAAAAGGAGACATGGATTGATCTCTTCATTCTTGGATCAACACTTCTCGTAGTCAATAGGTTTAACATTTTGAAAGATGTGAGTGTAATCTTCCCCACGACATATTCCTTTACTGTACTTTTTAAATTTATTCAAAATTCAAACAATTGATTTTGTCTCATTTTAATATCAAGATGAGCTCTTGTTCCCCCCTACGGTATTTCAAAATTAGTCTGCTTAAAAGACGTCACTGACTTAAAGTTTTTCTAAGTCTACTTCTTCTTTTTAAGTCTAAGTGAAAGAACATTTGACGAACGCATTAAAGTATATAGAAGAGTTGAAGTAGACTTGTAAGTGTTAAGTACGCTTTAAGTTTGATATACCACCGCTTATCAGACGTCTATCACCCTGTACAATATTTCTCTCACTTCTCATTCATTTTTGTTCTCGTCGTGAGAACAGTTCATAATGCTTTTAAAGTGTGAAAGTGATACAAAAATGTTTTATATCCCAGGCTGACCTTACATCTTCCCCTTATAAGACAAGAAATTATAAGTACATTCGAAAAGTTTATATTGTTAAGGATATTCGAAGTCTTTTGAATACCTTATGGAAGAATATAAATGATATGAGAGGAGAGACTGGATGAGTATATAATTTCTGTAGATGAACGTTTAGAATAAAAGCAGTGAACAATGTTCCAATGAAGATTATAAATATTATTGTTAGATAGAATAAACCTGAAGTGAAAGCACAATTATTTACATATGTAATTTTCAAACAAAAAATTAAGACGAAAAAATAATTGTATTTTTGAATCTTAATTTATACGTTTGTAGTAGAAATTATGATTCAAAATTCTTTGAAATAGCATCGAGTTTATTCTCTCGGTATATATCTTTAAGATTTTCTGAAAATCAAGAAAAGTAGTTTTTAATGTGAGAAAGAAATTGAAAAATATAGATATGATATGATCTTATATAATTAGAGAGAAAAGATTGAGAGAAAAATTTCAAAAATGAAAGACTTAATGTTTGTTTCTGTCAGATTTGGTATTTATAAGTTGTATCATAATAGATTGAATTGACTAACCAAATAGAGGAATATAATCACTCGTTGTAGGCATTTGTTCTGACACCATCATCATTAGTATAGACATTGCTAGTAATGAATCAATACCAAGTGATAGTTTCTCTCTTCTTAATCAATAATATATTGATCCATTCTATTCAATCACTAAATGAACCTTTCAGATGAAGTTGATGCAGCTGTGAAGAATCCAGTAACTGCTACCATTGTTATCACCGATGTTGGAATCACCTGATCAAAGATCAAAGATCAAAGAGAAAGTTAAGAGGTGTATAAAAGATAAATATGAATAGAGGGATAATATTTGTTAATATTGTAGATACATACCAGATTGACAATATAATAAAGTGGTTTTCTTCTAACAACCAATGAAGCTTCAAGAAGTACCCAAGGTTCAGGACAACATACAAATTTATTCTTAATATACAAACTTTTATTTTTTTATTTTCAAATGTTGCAAGTTAAACTAGTTATACATATCATTTATTTCACAATCTTTATCACGTTCACATATTCCGATTCGCATTTTTAATCGGTCCATTTTTACCTCAGAAAATATTGACATGATAGAAATAATAAAGAATATAAAGATGAATATAAAAGAGGGTTTGCTTATTACATACTATAGTTTATCATTGAGAAAAAAGTACACAAGTGATATTCAATAATTAGGTTTAGTATAACATAGTTAAAATAATCGCGATAAGTAAGGATACCTCAACTCTAACAACATCAAAAGAAACAACTATCCATTCTTCATTCTGAATAAAATTATCGAGATTAACAGAAGAAAGGTCAGCTTCGTAGTTTATATCTGACTAGAATATATTAATGTTATGATTTATTTGAATATTATTTAATGAACCTTAGATGAAGTCCAAGATGATATGATTAGTTTACATGATTGTTGATCATATGGAAAGAATCTATAAATGAATATTGAGTCTTCTTTCCCTTTAGTCTCATTTTGTATGTACTCCCTAGATAGTAAAAGAGAAGAGAAGAAAGAAGAAAAAGTTAAAGAAAGAAAAGGGAAAAAGAACAAACGAATGAAGAAAACAAACCGAATATCCAATTGACAGCTAGTTCTGAAAAGAATAAATTATCCATCTATCTATCTATGAAGTAAATGAAATGAATACCTATATAAAGCCGGATACATGAATTGTACTTCAGCTCCTGGTTCATCATCCCAATATTTAGTTGTTATAACAACATTTATATATCTTTCAGTCTCTTCTCGATTCATTACAACACTTAAAGTAATACTTCATTATCTATACTCAGATTTTACTATTTCTATTCATTCTCTAAACATTTTTCAATATCTCAACTACATATATATCATTTCTTCAGAATTTGATTGACATTTGAGAGAGCTTGGAAAGTGAAAGAATGAATATTCTAACTCTATTCAATATAACTAAAAGTAGAAGGAGACAATATACAATTATATCTCCCTTTCTCTTTCTTCTATTCTTATATGAAAAGGGAAACGGGAGGCTGTTATATCTATATTGTTTTCGAATAAGTTCTCTACTCAATCTTATTCACAACTTATCTATTATACATTATTCTATTCAATATAAAAATAATATAATGAACCTATTGTATAGATAAGTATCAGGTAACCATATGTGATCATATGGAAGAATTGTTTGATTTATCATTCCATATAAATGAGGATTCCATCCAAGAAAATCATCTCTCCATTTCTATAATTAATGAAGACTAATCAATATCAGTGAATAGTATCTGCATACTTGTATCACCCACACATTCAAATCAACATTCTGAAGTTTCTCATTCTGAAAATAATGAATTATGAATGTATACACATTTATAAATATATAGGAAGAAAATAGGATTGGGGAGATGTTTCTATTCTTTCATTTATTTATCACGGGTCTCCTGTAAAAGTGTATGAAAATTAGAACCTTTTTCGACAGAAAAAATTGATTTCCTCCGTTTTAATTGATTGTTGTTAGACTGGCCTAAGTGAGTGCGAAAACAACATTTTCAATTTTTGTTTTTCGGAATTTGCATATCTATAGATATATGCAATTTGTTTTCTGTAAACTTCAGATGAGAGGAACTCGCTTCGTTTTTTGTGCTACCGTGTTCAATTTTTTTAGATCGGTTGCTAATGACCTCGTCTACAAATAAGTCAACTGAGGATATGGTCGGAAATGTTGTTTTCATGTGTTATTGCATGAAAACTGTTTTTCAGCATACAAAATGAGATGTTTCTCGAAAATTTTCTCTAAAGGATAAGAGTTTTATTGCAGATTCGGATTCCCCGCCCACGAATTGGGGTATCCTGATATATCTTTTAACCTAACTCTGTCCCCCCCCCAATAGTGTTACTGTATATCGTCCAGGACTTAGTGCAATTTTCCCTCAAATCACATTTTTGGCTGTAAATCAGTTCAAACTTATGCTAATTTTTATTAGCATATTTAAACCCTGTAATTCGACCAGCCTTACAAAATTGTCTTAGTGGTTCGAATTCTCAACGACAATCATTTTTGAGTTATGAATTGAAAACTGATTTTATTAACGGTTTTTCGCCCTTCTGGCTTTATGCAACTTAAATACTCCAGCTTTTTCGTTTTGTTTTCAAATACAATAATGTTTTATTTTTCAATTCACTTTAAACCATCGATTCATCCTGTGAGAGAGAAGAGAACTTTCGAGGATGCGAGAGTGATAACTTCGGATGCATTCTATGATATAATATTAATAATAATAATAGTGATTTCTCAGAGTTTTGCGAAGGTTCAATGGAAAAGAATGGATAACTGTTTGAGTCAAGAATGACTCAAACAGTTTCTTCGACGTTGACGATCAATAAACAAATACCAATAAACGAGAAATATGAACAGTGAAAGTCATATTGTTAATAAAATCAGTTTTCGATTCATAACTCAAAAATGATTGTTGTTGAGAACTCGAACCACTAAGACAATTTTGTAATGCTGGTCGAGATACAGGGTTTAAATATGCTAATAAGAAAGTTAGCATAAGTTTGAGCTGATTTACAGCGAAAAATGTGATTTGAGAGAAAATTGCACTAAGTCCTGGACGATATACAGTAACACTATTGGGGGGACAGAGTTAGGTTAAAAGATATATCAGGATGCCCCAATTCGTGGGCGGGGAATCCGAATCTGCAATAAAACTCTTATCCTTTAGAGAAAATTTTCGAGAAACATCTGATTTTGTATGCTGAAAAACAGTTTTCATGCAATAACACATGAAAAACAACATTTCCGACCATATATATCCTCAGTTGACTTATTTGTAGACGAGGTCATTAGCAACCGATCTAAAAAAATTGAACACGGTAGCACAAAAACGAAGCGAGTTCCTCTCATCTGAAGTTTACAGAAAACAAATTGCATAGATATGCAAATTCCGAAAAACAAAAATTTAAAATGTTGTTTTCGCACTCACTTAGGCCAGTCTAACAAAAATCAATAAAAACGGAGGAAATCAATTTTTTCTGTCGAATGGTTTCATACACTTTTACAGGAGATCCGTGTTATATAGAAGAGTGATATAACATACAATTGATAGAATTTGATATAAACTCATAGAGAATGATACAGTAGTTGGTTGAGTATGATTAAGAATAGGACGAACTCTTCTATCATATCTACAATATCAAGTAAGATTTACAATTTATATTAGTTGAATTTGTTATTTATTGAATATATTAGAATGTCCCATGA
This sequence comes from Parapristionchus giblindavisi, assembly GCA_943737045.1. Taxonomy (NCBI): domain Eukaryota; kingdom Metazoa; phylum Nematoda; class Chromadorea; order Rhabditida; family Diplogasteridae; genus Parapristionchus; species Parapristionchus giblindavisi. The sequence continues at coordinate 91,164 of CALSFV010000100.1, read as the reverse complement.
GACTTCCCCTTCATCCCTTTCCCTTCTTCTTCATCTCTCACACTACGTTCAAAGTCATCCTCTCTTTCAGTCCAGGAAATTGTTTCGCTAGAGTGAATGAGGACACTTAGAAAGAGATACGGAATGAAGAGGGAGATGAAGAGGGAGAGGGAGGGGGAGAGGGAGGGGGAGAGGGAGGGGGAGAGGGAGAGGGAGGGGGAGGGGGAGAGGGAGAGGGAGCACTACGATCCCTTTACTCTTATTAAAAGCTTGTATAGAATATGTAGATCTTTGTATTCATATAGAATACAATTCATTGTTTTGACACTCTTGAAGAGAAAAGGAAGTGGTATAGTTAAATTGTATTGAAGAGATACACACGTATAGATTCTGAATGGAGAGGGAGAGGGAGAGGGAGACTCTACTGTAGAGGGAGGGTGATACCTTTTGGCGTCAGTTAAATCCTTAGCCAATCGTATATGTGGAAGGAATTCCCCTTGACTTGTAAGTAATGCATCTCCTTAAACGATTCTATTCAATAAGAAGAATGAATGAAATGAATAATAGAATACATCAATAGATTATGGCTTACTATCTGATAATACAAATGTAAGAAGTAATGAAGATATAAGGAGAATCATCATATTCATATGAGTATCAAATGGATAAAGGGGGGAGGAGACTCTTTATTGTGGTAGTGGAGGGTTATGTACAAGTCATCCATGAATCCATGACTGTTAGAGGGAGAGGGAGAAGGTATGGGAGGGAGAGGGAGAAGGTATGGGAGGGAGAGGGAGGGGGAGGGGTAGAGGAAGAGGGAGAAAGGATAGCAATTGGGCCCTTTCAATTCAAGTCTCCTCCTCTTTCGTTTCCCCTTCATTGGATTCATTTGTGACACAATAAATGTAAATATGTTTATTGAAATGTGTATTTTATTGATTATTATCATTTCTTCTTCTCCACCATTCTTTTACTTTATCATGTCCTTCTGCTCTTACTATAACTATCTTTCGTGTATTATCTGATAAGAGAAGAATTCCTTCTTCTTCTGCAAATGAAGATACATCTACGAACTCCTTCAATCAATAATATAATAATCAATCAATACAATCAATCAATCAATCAATACCCTTTCACTCTCAAATCCTGAATACATTGTTGCATCTTGATACAGTAATCTTTTCCTTTCATCTTCCCATAATCTATAATTAATCAATAATGACCGCTACCGTAACCATTACAAACCTAATCTGATCGGATACTGTAATTGGGATAGGAAGTGGTCTCGAAGCAGCTTGTGCATGACAATTAGCTTTAAGGAATGAAATGATCTGATCAGCTGTGATACCAACCTAAAGATAAAATATAGAGATTGGAATATATATATATATAACTTACTTGTAAAGCTCTTCTAACAGAATCTCTTGTGAGAATGCCCACTGACATATCATGAAATCTATAAAGAAGATAATGAATGAATGGATAAAGAAAGAGATAGACAAACCTATATGTCATACTCGTGAATGATGATAGAATAGCCAATTGAAGTGATGATGATGTATATGCATATACACGGAAATTGGTCTCTACAATGATACTTCCACCCTATAATCAAAGATCAAAGATCAAATGAATAAACAGAGAGAGATAAAGTATGATGCACCTTCTTAGATGTACCATCTATATCAGCTCCTACTGAGAGATTAGCTAATAATGGAGTCAAATAGAAGAATCTACAGTATTCAATATATAATTGAATGAATGAATGGATCATCTCACCCATCTTTTCTCTTTCTTATAAATATCAATCCTAGTTCTCGTAAATGATTAACAAAATTCATTTGTCTTTCATTCCATGATTTATCCAACTATAATGAATTACATCATTACCAATTATCATCATTATATCAATCAATAAATCAATAATCTAAATGATATAATACCTCGAAAGCTCTTCGTTCAGGTTCATTCTCTATACATAATATCATTCTTAATAATACATCTAATAATTCTCTAACTCCTCTTCCTTCTTTTATCTCTAATTTCAATAATTCTGAAATGAATCAAATAGATAACATTGATTATGTCTAGATCCCTTTATCCATTCATTCATTCATATTCATCTATTCAATATACTTCATCATTTATATTCCTTTATTCTATATCCACCTTCTCCCCATCATACATGCATGTCCAATCCATTACTACTCTTACCTCTTCCATCTCCTTCCCCTCTTCCTCTTCCTCTCCCTCTCCTTCCCCTCTCCATCCACCACCCTCTCCTTTCTCACATTTAACACCTTCACGTTCTTCTCTATTATTCCTTCGACGTTAGCCAATAGAATAGAGAGAGATGAGATAGATGGGATGGGATGGAGAGAATAGAAGATGAATAAAGGAGGAAGGAAGAATAAGATGATGAAAACAATAGTACATCAACTATCATCATATATCGTGAATATAAGTGGTATTCAGTGTCCTCATCTACTTACCAATGATATACGACCATATCTGTCTAACAGGACTTAGAAGAAGGAATTGGAATCCATCAGAAGTTATATCCATATCTGTATCATTTGCACTTGTATAATTAGCTGAATGAAATACATCTCGAGTAGTCGATGAGACATTTTGGAAGTTTGTCTCTGATGGAAGTGCAAGGAATCTGATAATCAATTTGATTAGAGATCAAAGATCAATCTGTACACTGTTCAGTCATAGGATTGATCAATCAATTGATTAGTAAATGAATGAATAGATAGAAAGAGATACATACCGTAATACACATTCCCATCTATCATAACTTTTCTTAACAATTTCTTTATCTCTTTTCTTCTTTGTTTTATCTTTATCTCCACTAATTGGTTTCAATCTAGCACATCGATGAGATCCTTGTATAGATGCACTTAGATAAGAACGACGGAATGATGACTACAACTACATTCATCCATAATATCATACAATCCAATCACTTACATTTAGACTATTTCTTCCATTTTCATCAATATTAACAATATCAAGTTGTCTTAATAAAGCCATTGAATCATCATCATTTCTATCATCTCCTTCTATATCATATGGTATTGATCTGATCAAAGATCAATGTATTCGTATGGAATAGATTAACAAACTGTGTGGATTCCCATATAAGATTTAGTATGAGTGATTGTGTTTGTTGTGGAAGTAATCTAAATATAAACAATGAAGAATGGGAATCATTTAGAAGTGAACGTCGTTCATCTGATTCAAGCCTTGATATGAATGATATGAATGGAGTTATATCTATCATATCTGAACACAATCATTCATTCATTATCTATAATATGAATAGAGAAAAGAATATGAGGATAAGGAGATCCTATCACATTTAATCAATGAATACATATAAATTAAACTCTTTATTATCCTCGTATTATTCAATTTGGCATAGATTAATAATAAATATGAGCTAAATACGACATTATGGATTGATTATAACGGGGATTGAAGAGGTAATCAACCAATGAAACCATCATTGTCAAATGATATATGAAGAGTGATAGAGGTGAAAATAGATGAGATAATAGATATCATTATATACTAATGATATCATCTTCATCTATAGTATGACAATATACAACGTTATCAATAAATAAGGTAAAACTAATATATATAAGGCATAACAACGAAAGAAAAGACAAAAAGGTATATCATCAAATAAAAAGAAGGGTAACAATTAAAATACTCATCTATAATGTAACTATATTTCTTCATTATGATGATTTATTTGTATAACGATGACGAGCTTCGGTTAGAGCCTATAAGATAATGAGAGTAATCATTATTGATTGATTGATATACTTGATATAGAGCAGTGGTCTCTTTATGAGATGAATGTTGTAATACAAAGTTAGACAATTCAGTCATTTGTTCTTCAACAGGAAGTATTTCTTTCTTGAGAAGATTCGATACGAACATACAAACCATTCGAACCTATCAATAACATTCACATTATAATGAATCATCAAACATTACTTCATTGCAACTTATCATATTGTAGAAAAGAAAATGAATAAATACATTAAATACCTGTCTACTTTGTTTAGAAAGAGCATGAGATGAATCATCACAAGCTTTGAGACAATATGATACAAATGTACTTAATGCATCTCTATCCGGTGATAAATTACCCTTCAATATACAAATTCATTCACTAATCCATAAATAGATAACCTACAGTATACAACTTGAGTACTACTTCAATCGATGACACACTCAATTCCATTTCCATTATGATTGACATATAACTGAATTATATTGACGATTCAATGAATGAATATATAGACTACTTACTAATCAATAGTTGTAACATCTCTTTCAACTAATTTGTAGATCGCTTCTGCTGCTATCTTCATATTCTCTTCTATTCAATATATCGATTAGATATAATTAGATGAGTCAATAACTAACCAATCAATTTGGAAATGGCTTTAGATGAAAGATTACTGAATGTATCAACAAGAGATGAATCGGGAGCAGCTGAAGATAACGCTTCTACTAGAATACGATGTTCACGCATACTGCAATCATATTAATCAAAACATTATGAATAAAAAGAATAGAATAGATTTACTTGAGTACTTTTCCACTGAATAATTTACTAGTTAATGAAGCTAATATCTCTTCTCTTTGTTTCTCTTCAGCTGAACGAGGAAATCGAACCTTCTCTTTAGCATAGAAACCAAGTGCTTGATCGAAACATATAAGCTGAAATATCATTATCATCTTAAACATAAAATGATTTTAATCTTTAAAAGTAAAAAGTACTATATGAGTGTTGTATTCCTGCGAGGCTTGATTAATCCTCTCAGCAGACCAACTTGCAATCGTGTCTACTTTAGCTGACAGTATCATCTTCGCTAGATATTTCTCAACGGGAGTTGCAAACTAAAGAGACAATAATGTTGAATGAGGTATAGTAGTATATACTTACTTTCTCAGGAAGAATAGCTTCTCCATTAGCAATCCTCAATAGGAAAGGTAATGATAAATGTCCTTGTTTAGCTAGATTCGTTCCATTCACATCTGTGCCATCTAATTCAGCTACTCTGAATATATATATAGTGATATATATTGTACTACTCTTTATCTAACCTGAATACAAGATATATCAAGATCAATCGAGAATGAATATCAAGAGGATTCGATTTAAGTAAGTGTTCGTATAGATCAGAGAGAGCAACAGCTATGCTCCAGCTACAACGTCGTTTGAAAGTCTATAACCCATTAATTGTTTAAATGACCAATCACAAATACAAACCGTTAATAACTTCAATGCTAGAGTATTCAGAGGCTCTCTGTGTTGTGATATCAATCTGTAGACAATGTTATGAATGCAATCAATATTTGATTGAACTTACATATTGAAAGTAGCAGTGTCTTCAGGTGACACATCGCCATTGTCTCCAGTTAATGGTGCCTCTAAGGCCTTTTTCAGATCTTCAAGTGTGGCCATCGACAGGAAAGCATTGGCAGGATAATATCTGAATGCTAAGGACATGATAACGATAATAATGATAACGATAAAGATATATGAATGGCAAGTGTTAATATAATCATATTTTCAGCACGTTGTAAACAAAATCCAGAGAAAACAAAATATTACTTTCATTAAATTGAACATCCGGAACAAGAACCGTAAAAAAGCACAATATAAAAACGTTCCGAATGTTCATACATCACAACTTTTGGAGAAAAATCTTCTTTAGAATTCTATTTCGCGGCCGCGATCGCGATCGCGGCCGCGAAATAGAATTCTAAAGAAGATCGCGGTACAGGTTCAGACATTTGAATCTAATTTTTGTTCATATTCAATTTTGAATAGAATTTATATATTTAGTCGTATTCATTGCTAATTTCAATGTAAGCCTTGTTTCAATGTTTGCAGATGTCATCAAACTCCTCAGATTCCGAAGCAAGTGAGAGAAGTGGAGGAGTCGGAGGAGAACAGGAAGGAGGCAATGAATCTGATTCTGCTCCTTCTCATCGTTCTGCATCTCCTCCTCCTATGAAGATAGAACCTCAATCAGAATCTGGTATTACACTTAATGATAAGTACTGTGATTATGAGACTAATTATAGAGAGTGGATCACCTGTGAAGAAGCGAGTAATGAGTTCTGATGACGATGATGAAGATGAAGATCGTGTTATTAAGAAGAAGGTTGCAATTGATCCTTAATTAATTCTGTAGTTATACTGATATTATGAACTATTTGTATTGAGTGTAATTATAGAGTGAATCGAGTGCTTTATTCGGGGAAGATGTTTCATCTTCTGAAGGAGAAGGAAGTCCACGAAGACGTAATCACTATATCATATGCTATATGAATATGATAGATCGTTATAGGAGTTGAATCAGATGAAGAAGGAGGAGAACAAAGAGAATCTCAATATAATGAAGGAGAAGAAGAAGAACAAGAAGAGGAAGCTCCTCCTATCAACATTGACTCTGAAAATGTTGCGGTTAGCCTATTTTACAATCATTTTCTATGATTCTTCTTTTTTTACTTTAACTTGATCAGATTGATTCTTTGATCAGGTTGATATGGATATTCCTTCATTCAAACCAACATTTGTTCGTCTCCCTAATTTCTTATCCGTAGCAAAGAAACCATTTGATCCTAGTTATTATGAAGAAGATGACGATGACGATGCACTTGATCCTGAAGGAAGAAATCGATTGAAATTAAAGGTTTGAATAAGAATAACAATGAATGGAATAAGATTCATTTAGGTAGAGAATACTGTTCGATGGAGAAGTATAATTGGTGAAGATGGTGAAGAACTTAAGGAAAGTAATGCTAAGATGGTTAGATGGAGTGATGGAACGTTAGTTCATATATTAATTATATTAAAATTATTGGATGAAATAGCATAGAGTACTTTGTATGTCAGTTTTGTACCTCACGTTTTACGTACATCTACTAACCCATGATGATACGTGAATAATTAAATGATGTATTGTTTGAGGATGTCAATGTATCTGGGGAATGAAATATTTGATGTACAAACACTAGAAGTTAATGATCATAATCATTTATTCATACGACAGGTATCATTAATTCTTTATTCTTATCATATTATGTATTTAAAGGGAACTGGTCTAGTTGGACAAGCTGTATTCCAACAAAAATTGAACTTCCGTCCTCATTCCACTGAAAGTGCTACACATAAAAAAGTATTACTATAATCTATCGATTGATGGAACTTACCATATCTTTTACAGGTTACACTCACAATGGCTGACCGTACTCGTAAATCTGGTCAAGTCAAGATGATTTCTAATGTTGGAAATAATCCTGATTCTGAAAAACAAGTATGAATACGATATTATTGATTCTATTGATTCATTGATTGTATTATAGGAATTAGTGAGGAAAGAAGAAGAAGCATTGAGAGCTGCATATAGAAGAGATTTGGCACAAGGAAGAACAAGAACTAAAGGACGATATAGTGGATTGTCATCTTCATTCTTAGAAGGAAGAGATCATTCTGGTATACTGTATATCAATAGATGAATAAATAGTATTGATTGTAGATGATGAATCATCATTGAATGCAATCAAAGGACGTTATCAGAAAGTTGGAGGATCAAAATATGATGGTCCTCTTATTGGACAATCGGATTCAGACGATAGTGATGATGGTGAAAAAAGATTGAAAGATGCACAGAAAGACTCAGATGATGATAGTGATGATTCGGTATATATCTATCTATCATAAAGTCCTCGAGCAATTTCGAAAACTCGAAATCATTCGAAATTCATCATTCGAATTCGAATAATTTAAGACCACTCATAAGAGAGAATGGAAATGAAAATGTGATATTCTCGAATATTATCTACCATCATTATAGGCTATTCGAAATAAAACGAAACAAAAGAAGACAATTGTTACATCTGACGAAGAAAGTGATTAAGATGATCATATATAATATAATATCCTATTGAGATCTCTTCCATTTTGTTCACATTCTAATCTTCACTTTATATTTCGTTCATATATAAATACATTTTTTGTATATTAATTATTACTAGTCTTGATGAAGTTGAATTTCTTGATGAAATATCTATTAAATATAATTTTTGTTATTGTCTATTGTATTACGTTTAGAATGTCATTTAATAGAGAAATTGAAGTAGGTGATTCTACTATAGTTATATCTCAACAATTGGATTCTGGTATTGTACTCCTTTCAATAGTTGTATATAGTGACTCTTTGTAGATGTGAATGGAGTTGTATGGGATTCAGCATTAGTTGCTATTCATTATTTATCCAAAAGATCAGATCTAATCAATGGAAAGAAGGTATCACTAAATCAATACCATTTATCTTATCTTACTGTAGTTGAGATAATGGAATTAGGATCAGGAACAGGAGTGGTATCGATTGGATGTGCTAGTATAGGGGAATGTAATGTAATTGCTACTGATCTACCTGATAGAATCGATATTATTATGAAGAATATCAAATTGAATGAAGGTGTAATGAAAGGAGAAGTGAAGAGTGATTCATTAGATTGGAATATACCATATGATAAGGTGAGAAGGATTAATTGAGTAACAAAGATCAAAGATCATTTAAGAATATTGATATTGATCTGTTATTAGTAATTGATTGTGTGTACTATAGAGATAGTGTGAATGCTCTATTAGATACAATCAAAGGAATCAATGCAACGAAGACTCTAATTGGATATGAGAAAAGAGATATTGGTACCATTCATTTCCTTTATTATTATCTTCTGTTTCCTAGTTGTCATTTACTCCAGGAGAGCCAGTTGAAGCACAGAAACAATTTATGGATATAATCAATAATGAATTCAATATTGAAATGGTATCTAATGAAGATTTGGATGAATATGCATGTGATGACATTCAATTATTCTTCATTTCAGTCAAATAAAATATTTATCTCATATGCGATAAATTATTTACCAATATGATATGGCATTGAATTTATTGATTGGTTGTTTCCCAATGCATATTATCTATGACAAATGTTAATATTAGGTAATGGAGTATATTTTATGATAGATAGTGAATGAGGTGGTAGATGTCTTCTATATCTTCATTGATTCGTTCATTCTCATCTAATATATCTCGATTATCTCAACCAATCTCTTCCACTTTATTTACTTTTCAAAAAAAGTTAGTGCATTTATTCTACGTTGAGAGTCACAGTATTCTGGTCCAAGCCATTTTTCTTCCAAAGCAAGACAAAGGAGAGACCATTGTATTCGAGAGAGTTTGTATGTTGAGCGGTCGTTCTTGCTTTGAAAGTCATGAGAACGCTGTGGAGTATAATTAGTAATTGAAAGTATTTGCATATCTCATTATTGTACCATAAAGAGATCTCTCAGATGATTCGGCTATGTCATTCTCGTACTTCTTTTATAATTTATTCTTATCATTCTTTATTCTTAAATCCTATTATGATTATCATATCTATCATTTGTTCTATTATTCTATTATTTCTCCTCCATTCATACCGTTTCATTGAAGCTAAAGGTATTTTGTATAATCTAGATTTACTTAATCGAGGGTTAATATAATATAATCCTACATCTATATTGACTATTCATTCAATCATTTCAGAGTATTCTTCTTCTATTTGTACAATGGCTGATCCTACATCTTATTCTAATTTCGACAAAGCAGTTATCAGATCAACTCATATGGATTGGAAGGTTTGTAGTCTATCTATCATCTTCATTATAGTAATCTATTATAGGTTGATATGGGAGAGAAGATTATATCAGGATCAGTTACTCATCAAATAGAAGGAATAGTTGATACTAATATTCTGGTATATATTATTTAACCTCAACCGACTAACAATAAGCATATCATACATTTGATAATACATTGCTAGTTGAATGGATGTATAATGTTTGAATTTAGAAACTAGATGGTCGTTCATTAACAGTATCTAATGTTGAATGGAATGGTGTGATGACTCCTTTTAACTATTCTAAGGTATCTCTTTATGATTATTATCGTTAAATTACAGTACTCATTAAGTAGATTGTAGTGATATACAAGAGTAAATGATTCATTATAGGTGTCAGATGCTCTTGGAGATGTGCTTACAGTTCAATTAGATAGTATTCTATCAGAAGGAATGAAAGGATCACTTAAAGTATATTATAATACATCTCCTTCTGCTCTCGCTCTTCAATTTCTTTCATCTAATCAAACAAGTGATAAGAAAGGACCATTCTTATTCTCTCAATGTCAAGTTTGTCTCTTCATTCATTATATCTATACCATATCTATTCATTATAGGCTATTCATGCTCGTTCAATGCTTCCTTGTCAAGATACTCCTGCTGTCAAGGCACCTTATTCTGCTAAGGTATAATATCTCCATTATCCATTCATATCATACTATCTATTGAACGATACTAGGTATCAGTGCCCGCGAAGTTAACATGTCTAATGAGTGCTGTCTCGGTGAATAGTGATACAAGTGGATCTAATGAATGGATATATTCATTCTCTCAGGTTTGTCTATCCTTATTATATATCATCTCTCTAAACTATATTATATCTCTAGGATATTCCAATTCCATCATATTTGATTGCAATTGTTGTTGGTGTACTTGAATCTCGTCCAATTGGTCCTCGTTCAATTTTATGGGCTGAGAAATCGATAGTGGATTCAGCAGCTGAGGTACGGTATATGAGTGAATAGTGTAGTTATGGATGGATTGATTGATAGGAATTCAATGAGACAGAGACATTCCTTCAAGCAGCTGAAGATATAGCTGGTCCTTATGTATGGAAGAGGTTAATGAATGAATAGATGAATAGATGAATGAATGGATTGAATTGTAGATATGATATGGTTGTTCTACCAGCTTCATTCCCATATGGAGGAATGGAGAATCCATGTCTCACTTTCATTACTCCTACTATCATTGTTTGTTTATCATTATGATATCATATTGATTGATTCATTGAATGATTGATTGATTAAGGCAGGAGATAAGTCATTAGTATCAGTGATTGCGCATGAAATCTCTCATTCATGGACTGGCAATCTTGTTACTACTGCTAATTGGAATCATTTCTGGTATTTATGAGCTATCGATTAATTGATTAAACAATATGATATGAGTTGAAGGTTGAATGAAGGATTTACCGTGTATCTAGAGAGATTAATCAATGGTAAAGTATATGGTAATGACAGAAGAGATTTTAATGCTCAAGGTGGATTTAATGTAAGTTATTCACATCAAATTGTATTCTCTTTATCTTATGTATTACAGTCATTGGGTCGAGTAATTAAAGATGTTCTTCCTCAACATAGTAAACTACGTCTATCAAATAGAGGAGAAGATCCTGATGATGCTTTCTCATTAGTTCCATATGAAAAGGTATTTTAATGAATGAATCAATCAATATATTGATTGATTGATTGATTCAGGGATCAGCTCTTCTAATGTATATCGAAGAAGAAGTATTAAATGAAGAAGAGAAGATATCTTTCTTGAAGGAACATGTTAGATTATTTTCATCTAAATCATTAGATACCGAAACATGGCTGAAATCAATGTATGAAAGATATCCAAAGATGAAGAAGATTGAAGGAATAGTTAATGAATGGATATATGGAGAAGGAATGCCCCCTGCTAAGCCATTGTATATACTCATATTCATTCAATATATTAATATGATTGATTATAGATTCAAAGATGATTCAATGACTATTCAGTGTTATGATGTACTTAATAATCTCTTATCTGATAATCCTTCATCTGATAAATTCACTCATCTTTCTGCTTCACAGAAGGTATATCTCAATCTTATTTTATCTATTATTCATATATTTAGATATTTGTTATGAATGATTTATCTGAACGAGCTCCTATCGATCATTCTAAGGTCAGATTACTGTATATTAGATGTCATGTCAATTGTATTATTTTAGTTGAATATATTATCTCAATCTGAATTTGGTATTACATCAAGTGGTAATAGTGAACTTGTATCTGTATGGTTAAAGACTGGTCTTCTATCTAAATGGTATTCATCTTCTAATCTTCTTCTTCATCTAATCATTCAAATAGGGAACCTTCCATTCTTCCATCTCTTCAATTCGCTAAGAAGTACGGTAGACTAAAGTTCTGTAAGACTACATATCAGTAAGTATATCGTATATTGAAATTGAACTTATTCTTTCATCTCTAATAGGAAACTTTTCAACTGGGATTTGTCTCGTCAACGTGCTATTGATCAATTTGAGAAAGAAAAGATGAATATGCATCCTATTACAGTAGCTCAAATTGAATCATTACTTAAGAAGAAATAATTGAGTTATGATATATCACGCCTGTCACGAGAGAATCGAGCTAAAAATGAAAATAATGGGAAAAATGCGAAAATGGTAAAATGAGTTAGGACCATTTTTGGATATCTCTAGGCATGCCCTACCAGCCCCCAAAGTCTCATTATGTAATTTTCATTTTGCGGATCAATACACCGGTTCGGTAAGGCGAAGCCGCAACTTTGATCTTAAATTTCTCGCTTCTTGTGCGTTTTAGCGTAAAAGTGTCACAAGAATTACCCCCGCTCTTTTTTCGAGCTCTATCGATCTAAACAAACCAGAGATCATGAAAATGCCTCTAAACTGAGCTACACTTCTGAGCAAATAACTCAAAAATTTAGGAAAAAGGGGTGCTCTTTTTCCAGTATGTTATTAAGTTTTTCATACGCTTTCAAATGAGGGGTTTGCGAAAAAATACGTTAATGCGTTCGTATGGTTCATCCCCTTGGAAAATTCCAGATGATTTGAAGTCATTTTCACCACCCACAATCTCTCGTTTCACACACTCTCTCGCCCATTCCTTTTCATTCCATTTCATTCCATTCTGCACCGCACGGTCTCGAGCACGCGGCGCAGAATGAAACATATCGTTTTCTCCCTTTCTCTTCCCACTATTTATTTCACTCTCCGGCGAGAGAGTGTGTGAAACGAGAGGTGCTGGTAGGGCATGCCCAGAGATATCCAAAAATGGTCCTAACTCATTTTACCATTTTCGCATTTTTCCCATTCTCAGCTCGATTCTCTCGTGACAGGCGTGATATACACTCATTCATTTTCCTTCTTAATCCTATTCTTAGAATATTTTTATTTAGTAGAAAAGCCATATTTATGTATTTGCATAATCAAGTGTTATTAGCCATAATATTATGAGAATTACTGGAAGAATAAAGTGTTAATTGTCGATTAATGATGAATCTTCGAGATGAGGACAAGGATAATGTAAAACGAAGAGAAGAGTAAAAAGAAAAGTTGAATTTGAATTTGACGAATGGCTATACCATTGATTGATTGATTGATTCTCTACGATGTTGTCCCATATGATTCATCATTAAATTCAATATTGTATATCATCACGACACTCAAATCATCCATTTTCTCGTGGTTGTTCATTATACCGTATCGCACGTGGTAACATTCGAATAAATCTGTATGGAAATCTTCGAGTATTAACAAAAAAAAAACTTTTTAAACAAAAAATTTTGAAAATTCATCACAAAATGTTGCGTTTATGCCAAAAAGTTTTTTTCCCGAAATATATTTTTCGAACGACCCTGGACAATACCTCACCATTTGAATGTAGCTGCTTCATTTGTTATTTGAAAAATATTGAGTGTGAAAAAAGTGCAAAGACGGGATACCACAATAACATTTTTATTTTAACATTAATGAACACTCAAACCTATATTGGTACCTTTTCGTTATCTTTAATTTAATTGATTTTTCATTCTGTATCCTATTCTTACTAGTGTAAGTACGTTTCAGCAGTGTGGTGTTAGTGCCCGCGCAGTACAATGGGCGGAGTCCGCATCATTATAAAAAAGGTAGCGAGAATGAGCAGGAGGCGGCGTTGTTGGTTTTTATATGTACATCTAAGCAGTTCGAAAAAAGATTAATTTTAAGAATGCACAAAAACGAAAAATTATCAAATTCCGAAAAAAAGACGAACAATTTCGAGAAAAAAAACAGCAAATTTCAATTCACCGAATCAAAAATTCATAGCATGCCTTATGAATTCTTTTTTCTCTTCATTTTGTTATCGATATCTTATCATTCTGTAAGTTCACTTTGTTCATTAAAAAGATATTGGATTGAATAAAATAAGTATATTTCATTCTAAGTTCATTCTAACCCATTCGATAAAAAAAATATTTCCTATGCCTTACTTAACGACTTATATAGATGTTAAAAGATCAATAATATATATCATACATTGGAATTGATAATAAATGTGTCCACCAATATTCAGTCTATCATATATTGTCTAAGATATCTCTTGAAGGATGATTGTAAAGTTCTATCTATTTCATAAGTGACAGTAGTTGTTCATGATTGAAACGTCGACAGACTTTCTCTCCGTACCTTGTCAATCACAAAGCTGCAAATGGTTCTAATCATTCAGTAGTAGAAAAGGAAATTCATAAGATCAAAGGCAGAGTCAATGTATATATGAAATTTTGATATGAGTGCCATGAAGACTTATGTTCCTTTGACTTAAAATGATCAAAGGAACATAAAGATTATAAGGTTAATGCAGTTGAGAGTATCATAATATATTCAATTATGCGGTTATTATTATCTTAGTTCATCTTTTTCAGTTCGATCTTATCTATTCATTCACCTCGTGACTCTACTTATCACTACAATTGATAAGAGACTTTCATATCATTTCTCCGAATAACGTTAAGATTACATCTGGAGACTATCATTATGTCGTCATTATCTTCATATTGTACGTACAACATTCCATTCATTATAATAGTATAATCTATTAAATAAAATTGCAAATTTGCTAATTGCATAGACGACTAATGATGATAATAAAAGATTGTCAGTAAGGTTCATAAATCGAGATTGACAGTTTAATCGTTTAGTATATTATATAAATGAATGATGTCTATTATTTAATATCTCATTCTACTTTTTTGTATTCTCTTGTGATTATTCCATTGTGAGAGTGTTTCAAGCCGAGTCTGATAAGAGAGTCTTCGTTCTATTTCAATCTCATATACAATAGAAAGACAAAGAGTAGGATTATATAAATGGGCGGAGTCAAAAGAGCGAAAAAGGAGGGATAGATAAGAATATGAAGTGATTCAATTGAAGTCTTTTCATTCTCATGTGTGAACATCCTCTACCATCTGTTATGAAAAGAGGAAAAGGAGGAAAAGGACAAAGGAAGGATCCATGTTCATGTTCTAATATTGAACACGCTATTGTAAGTAACATTATTATTATTTTGTTCTAAAGATACATTAATATATTAAAGTACAATCAAGCATGGCTTTGATAAATTGTAGGTGACTCATATGGCCATAAAATGGGATGTCCATTTTGAACTCCGTATGTTAGTTGGATCTGTAGCACTTTCAGTCAAGATTCTACAAGATACTCCTAAATTAGTCAGTTTAGACTTTTTTATCTTTTATGTTTCTATAATATATTTTAGCCAATAGATAATTGTTCTCAAATCCGAAGTTTCATTTTAATCTATTCTCATTTTGTCCCACGTGACAATGCAAATCTATCACTCTTCTTTGGTATTAAAACATTTCAAACTACAGTAATCTATAGACTAATCTTTTCTTTTCTCATATTATATCGTCATCATTTCTTATTCATCTCCTTTTGACCGTTTGATCAAACTGAACTTATCAATATCTTTCATTCAATTCAATCAATTCATTCCTTTTCAGTTCCTTGATATACGTGATCTATCAATTCGATCAATCAATATCGATGGCATAGATGTTGAATTCAGAATAGCTCCAAATACTTATACATTCTTTGGTTCTAAACTATCTATATATCTACCTGAAGATAAGAGATTAGCTGGAAAGGAAATGTATTCATGAACTCAATGAATACACTAATCAATATAATGAATTCAGTACTGTCAATATAGTATATTCAACTTCGAATGATGCTCCAGCTCTTCAATGGATGAAAAAAGAACAAACAACAGATGGAAAGGCTCCTTATCTATTTTCTCAATGTCAAGCTATTCATGCAAGATCTATTGTACCATGTATGGATACTCCTTCTATCAAACAGACATATGAAGCTGAGGTTATTATATCTTATATAATCATTCATTCTATCATGAACATTATAGGTTAATGTACCAGCTGGATTAACTTGTCTTATGAGTTCCATTGGAGAAGGATCAAAGAGTGATGGAGAAAGGACTACATTCTTCTTCAAACAAGTATAATCTATCTATTCATTCTATTCATATAACCTTTATTCATTCAGCCTGTATCCATTCCTTCATATCTCTTGGCTATCGTTGTTGGTCTCCTTGAGAAAAGAGATATATCTGATAGATGTGCTGTATGGGCTGAACCATCTGTTGTAGATAAAGCTCATTGGGAATTCTCCGAGGTATTATATTCATCAATCAATCAATCAATAATTCTATTTAAGACTGAAGATATTCTTGCATGTGCAGAGACAATAGTAGGTCCATATATCTGGGGTAGATATGATATGGTATGTCTTCCTTCATCATTCCCATTTGGTGGAATGGAAAATCCATGTCTCACATTCCTTACTCCTACTCTTATTGTAAGTTATCTAATGAAACAATAATCAATATGATCTATTCCATTAAAGGCTGGAGATCGATCATTAGTATCTGTTATTGCTCATGAAATAGCTCATTCATGGTCAGGAAATCTTGTAACCAATAGTAGTTGGGAGCACTTTTGGTATAACATAAAATGACATTATTCTAAATTATTAGTTATTGATTAAGGTTGAATGAAGGGTTCACAATGTTCATTGAGAGAAAGATTTGTGGAAGACTTGTATCAGAAAGTTATCGACAGTTTATGGCATTTAATGGATGGACTAATAATCTGATCCCTGCTGTATCTATTCATCTATTCATTCATCAATCAATATATTCAATTGTAGGTCCATGAACAATTCCATCCCACTCATCCATTCACTAAACTTGTACAAGAACATGAAAATGTTGATCCAGGTATATATCGTCCATTATATTTAATAATCAATCAATATTTGAAGACGTTGCTTTCTCATGTGTCCCATATGAAAAAGGATCTGCACTTCTATTCACTCTTGAACAGAAATTAGGAGGACCAGGTAGATAAAGATCTGCTATTGATTGATATTGAGAAGAGGATGGAATGATAGGTCATACAAAGGGATTAGACATAGAATGATACCATTCATTCACGATCATTCTTATGTGATAAAGGAGATTGAAGTGCAAGAGATAAAGAGCTCTTATCAATATTTAACCTTTTCTTCAGAAGTATTTGAAAAGTATCTAAGAGATTATATCAAAGAGTTCTCACATAAAGCAATTGATACATACCAATGGAAGGATCATTTATATAAGTACTTTTCTGATAAGGTATAATATGTTATTGATAATGAAATGATAATGATTATCTATTCAGAAAGATATTATTGATAGTATTGATATGTCTAAATGGTTATTTGATGTAGGTATGCCTCCAGTGAAACCGAAGTGAGTACATTCATAAGGAGACATTTATTATCTTCTTTAACTAATTCAGATACGATGAGGAAATGGTTGTTGCTTGTGATAAACTTCTGAAGGAATGGATAGACGCTGATGAGAGTAATATCAATGTATAATTCAAACTATTTATATTATATATTACAATTATCTCCATTTTAGTCAATAACTATTGATTCTTATGAATCTATGAAACCTCTTCAACAGATTGAATTCATTTCCCAATTGTGGCAGGTATGATTCATTTATCGATTGATTACAGTTATCTTTTGATCTCTCAGCACGATCCATCTATTGAACATTACAAATTGGAAGCAATGAATAAATTGTATTCATTGAATGATTCAGAGAATTGTGAAATTGTTCTTAAGTAAGATTATTCTTCAATCAATCAATAAATCAATAATCATTCATTGTCAGTTGGATTCGTCTATGTGTTAAATCTCGATGGGAACCAATCATTCCTCGTGCAATTCGATTCGTGAAAAGTCAAGGAAGACTCAAATACTGTAGACCAGTTTATAGGTATAAATTAGGGTAGATCAATCTATTTATTGATTGATAATGTTAAGAGATTTGACTGGATGGTCATTATCATCTAAAGAAGCAAGAGAGAATTTCCTTCGTTCACGTCATTCAATGCATCCAATTACTGCTGAAATGATTAGTAAAGAATTACATCTTAGAAATCCCACACAGACTGTTTGTTTCTAATAGATATCGTATCCCATCCTATGGATACTGTAACCTTGTATTCATTGATTCATTCATTATACCTCCGTTTATTTCATTTTCTACCATGTACATACATTTATTCTTTGTTATTTCATTTTAAGTTCAAATGAATATTGTTTACTATGAAAAGTGCATACAATGTAACATAAGATGAAAGAAAGTATGGAAAAGATTAAAGTAATAGAAGGATTCATTCATTCATTCATTCATATCATAGAATAGCAATATTTTCTTTTAGATCTTGAAGTTCCTTATCGGATAATGATGAAGCTCAAATATATTATTCATTTCTCAATATTCCAAGAATGTTTTTTTAAATATAAAAAGAGTATTGTTAGTCTTTTAATTTGTAGCATTTTGGTTTAGGGTTTAGAGCTTGAAAAATAGAGACAAATATTTCTGAAGAGATTTTCATAAGTATAAATGATAGATAAAAGTACCATATTGTGCACAATCAGGCAGATCTCCTTTGACCCTTGATCCATTCATTTCTCTTCCATATCTATCTACACACCAACACTCATTACTATGACACTGTTCTGATGAATAGAATCCATCTCCATCACAACGAGGAATGAATGATCCTTAATCAGTCATTCATATATTGACACAATAGAATACATTATACTCTTTAGATGAGGATCTACTGAATGCTTCTCTTTATGACATGGAGGTTCATTACGAATATCAGAAGAATATGATAGACAATCACACCATTCATCAATCGATATTAGACTATCAGTTACAATATCATCTAAATTACTGTTGATATCGTTGTAAGAATCATTAATAGATATACCACAATGATCAATGAATTGATGAATACACGGTTCTTTAGGTGAATGTATTAGAGAGAATATTTCATTTTTCGATAGATATCCATCATCATTTCCATCCCATTCATTAAACATCCATAATATTGATGATTTACATCCATCTAAATAGATCATATGGGATGGAGTCTAAGAGATAGATCATATGGGATGGAGTCTAAGAGATAGATAATCATCATTCTTTCAATTATTATGTCTCAACACAACTAACTATTATTGTACCTTTTGTCTACCCTTGTCCATCTACATCTCTCTCTCTCCATACCATCACTCTCCCTCCCCCTCTCCTCCTCTCCTCTCCCTCTCCCTTCCTCCTCCCTCTCCCTTCCTCCTCCCTCTTCACAATACCTCAACTCGTTCTCCCTCATATACTCTTCCTCTCCATTTGAGTACTATCGACTATTTCTCAACAGTTCTTCACTACTCAAGAGTATCTTCCTTCCCTCTTATTCTATCCCTCAATTTCTACCTCTCCTTTTTGTTCACTCCTCCTTCTCCCTCTCCTTTTCCATCTTCTCCCTCTCCCTCTTCCTCTCCACTTTGTCCCTCTTTCTCCTCCTTCATATCCCTTCTCCATCATCTAGATGTATCGATCAGAATCAGTAGTGAATGGTTGTGGAGCATCAATATTCTTTCTGATCTTCCTCTACTTCTTAGCCAGGTGATATCTATCTATCATATCGTATACTCTTCTATCATATGTGCCCATTTCCATTCATTAGCATGACCTTCATTCACAGTTGGAGTCTTCTTCTTCAACATCAATCAATACATTCAGACATATGCGTAAACAGAAACTAAGAGAAGATGAACAAAGGAGGGAATTAGGATTATCGATTAGTCCACCAACAATCCCTCCTCCTTATACATTGAATCTTCCTCCACCTCCACCATATCAAGTCAGTCTATTTCATTCTATCTATTCTATTCTATCTCAAAAATGTCTTCTTCCATGTAGATATAGATAGAGATAATGAATATCTATTCCATCTAATAGAGTATATCCTCATAGATTACAATCTACCTCTTTCATTTCCGATCCATCTATACCCCTTTTACATTTTGTATCAATACCTCTACTTCTCCATCATCATTCTCTACCTCTATAATCTCTATTATAATCTGTTCAGGATGCTATAAAGATGCCTGATCTTCATTCAAATCGATACTAACTTCTTATTGATTTGTCTTCTATTCCTTCATATTGTCTATGAATTGTATCGAACCATTGAATAAGACGACCACCGACTGATTGCAACTCCATTATAGAACAATCTACAAATGAATTCATGCTCTAATTAACTTATATCCCTCTCCCTATCCCTCTCTCACCTTTCTTCCCTAGTTTATCATGTTTATGATGATCAGCAGTGGAGAGATGCTACAAATAGATCAATGAATCAATCAATAATTCATTCCTCACTTCCATTCATAATCTAGTCATTCATATCATTGTCATTCAATTACAGGTCCATTCTCGTATATAATTGACCTCTTGATCTATTAGTCTAATCATCATAAAATAAAGAGATCATTAACCTCAACTTAATCACTCTTTCAACTTAGATAAAAATAAGAAGATAACATGTGTGTGGTCTAATATACCTTATGATGATGTGTTATCTTCTCTTCGAAGGTTCCATGCTCAATAAACTTTGATTTATCAACTTCTTTCCTTAATAATACTTATTCATTTATGTGTATTCAATAACCCAATTATGCAAGGATTGAAAATATCCTCACATGTCATCAAGTTATCTTTCTATTCATATCAATAATTTTTTATCGTATTTGTTTATAGATATAAAGTATTGAGCATTGCATTTATATTATCTTTCAATTCAATCTTATCCATTTCAAGCAAATTGGAGGTAACTACACCTTTTTCGATAAAAAAATAATCTTTGGCATAGATCGATGAGATGAATATTACGGTATATGCGTACTTACATGACTAGTCTTCGATCGATACAAGCACGATTAGAATCTGAGACAATACAAGCTTCGAATGATCTACATTCGAAACATTTGGCATCTGAGAAAAATACGATATCGATTGATTATCTATCAACATTACACTCCACACCACACTATATACACTATTTTTGATTATTTGTACATTTATAAAATAGCGATATCGTCAAAACTAGATATGAGTATATTTTATCTGATCTTCTTTGTAGTATGACCAGATGAATCGATACATTGAACATGGATTTCGATAGATAATTGATTACATAATAACATACTATCTTTGAATGTAGATGGATGATATACATGAAGAATAGCAGATGAAGTTACTCCAATAAGGAGATATAATAGTATAGAAGACTTCATTGTACCACTCTTCTATTGGTGAAGAGAATAGAAGTGAAGGACTCCTCTCCCACTCTATCTACTTCTCCCCCTTCTTACAACTCAACCACAGCTGCTCCGTTGCTTCTTCATCTACTTCTTGCTTCACACTATTTGCAGTTCATTCCCCATATGTACTCAGTTTATTTATCCATATAACGAAACAGACAAATCAACGATATAAACATAACAATCAATCAGTCAACAATCAATCAACGTTTCTTCTTATTCTTAGCAGCATTCTTCTTCTTCTTATTTTTCTCCGATTTGTTCTTAGCAGCAGCCTGAAATTTATGCTAATGTGTGACTTATTCAATTAAAAATAAGATGGCATATGTAATTGGGGGAAATAAAGAAAATAATACCTTTTTCTTCAGTCTTCCACTCAACCATGATGGATAGTTGCCATCTTCTTTCTTCATTGTTTTCAAATCAATGGTACCCTTCAAGTTTGTTTCCATCGGAAAAGGAGGTATTAACAAGTAGATCAAAAGGAACAAAGTAGATTGAAAAGGATACAATTAAGTATACCTTATCATCAGTTGTTGTAACTCCATCTTTCATCACTGCATCCTCTTTGGCTTCGGCTTCCTTCTGCTTCTCTATGGCGTTGGCTAAAAACTGATCGGCCTTAGGAGCATTTTTCACGCGCTTGATGGCCTTTATCTTTCTCTTGAACTTGGAGCGAAGTGATTTTGCCATCTGAAAATGCGTCTCGTTGTCGATGTATTCATAGTCAAATATTACAGGAGCGAACGGTTAACAAACACGAACAAGTAAAAATCTAGGAAAGAACAAATATTTGATTTGCAAATGAAATTTTGAAAAGTACACGGCCTCCCAGACAAACCAAAAATGTGGATTGGAAATGCACTAAGCGATGGGCAGCCGGAAAGTCCTGAAGCCGGGATATGGTTCAGGCAACGTGGCGCGAATTTCAAAATACTTTTTAATTTTTAGTGTTTTAAATGATATTTTACATTTTTTTGGGTTTTTACATGTTTCACATATATTTTCCGACTCTAGATGCTCATGAAATCAGAAGGAACAAACTTAAAATATGTTAAATAAATTCTTACATAGCAGTTTCTTTCGTACATTCTCTCACTGGTTTCTTTGATGATATTTGCTTAAACATAAACAATACACGTAGAACAGATATCATGGCATTTATCCTTAAAATGTTTATAATGTGGTAACATTAGACATACATCACAAAAATACAGTTCACGAAATACAAATATCGGGATGAAACGAAGCATACAAGGGGGAACTGATAATACAGTAGAAAATAAGATTATGGTTAGGTCATATGAGAAAGGTATGTCTTTTGTTGACAGTTTCAATTCATTAATCAACAATTCATCATTGTAAACAGAGTCATAACAATATCTAATGGAACACGACTAGTGAAAGTAAGATCATAGATCAAATATCAGACTCTGGGAGCTCCATTTGCTTCAGCATTCATCATTTGGTGTTCCTGGGATCGAAGTGACATTCTCTGGATCATCTTGAGATGCTTATCAAGACAATTAGTATTACATCTTTCTTCCTTACGCAACACGGTTCTGGTAGTCATATCAGTGACACACGATCCAAGGCACTGTTCAGTCATAACGATTTATCGCAAGAGAAATTCACGGAAAGTCTGTATCCATTTATACGGAAATTGCCCTCCGTGCATTTGAGCCATTATGACATCTTGATAAACTTGATATTAACACTGGAAAGCGAATAGTTAAGGAACAGAGATCAAGCGACAAAAAACCACCTGAAAACGTAGTACCTGGCTCTATCCAGGGGTACCTTTTCGTGAATGATTAGTGCCAGAACTCTAATCAATAAAGGTAGTAACAAGTGTATCCATCATATTTGCCATCACACCACTCAGATTGGAAGCACTGAACGCTGACCTGAAACCAAAGAAACTTATTAGGTACGAGACAGTAGAGATAAGAATGAATGAACGATGGGAAGGTAGAAAAAAAAATTAAATCAGTAACTCCTACGAGTAAGACTTGGGAAGATAATGGAGACTTAGTTATTAGATTACTTACTGATATGGCGTCGAGAAACAATGATCCTGTTGATGATGAAGACGGAGTCCTATGTGAACTCAGCAAGCCATCGGCTATCTTAAGTCCCCAAAGACGTGTAATCGATAGTGGAAGAGATAAAGCGCACGATGAAGGTAGATGAACCATTGATCATTGAATCGGAGAAGGCTCTGGAAATAGACGATATAACGAAAGAGAAGGGAAGGATATTAAATGATAAATTACGAGAAGTAGGCGCTGATTTAGAGAGCAGACACACGCTTACCAAAATTGATGTGGGACAACGGAAATTCCTTTCTCCGAAGTTTAAAAAGCATGGGTAGATCTACCGATAGTCATCATTCGACTTTCTGAAATGGTTGAGTAAATTAGTAAAGAGAAACGTATACGTCGTAGGCTGCTACTGATTCATAGTAGTTTCCAAGCAACCGATATAGTACTATCTACCGTACCCGTCAAATCTTTCCAACGATATCTTAGAGATGGGTGTCGTGCTCCACTATTGTATATACTAAGACGACAATCGATTGGATTCGAGTTTGAGCGATTAAAAGACTAAATAGAAACATACGGTTATTATATTTAAACATGAAAAAACAATCAATAAACGGCGTACCCATCATAAGATTTCGTCGATCATTCAGTTCGATCAATATTCTTCCGTCCTTCATCATCTTTTATACATGAAGCTCACCAAATCTAGCTATCTATAAACCAATCGATAATCGAATATCACATGTTCAAATCAATATAACTAACTTCATTCATTTCTTTCTCTCCGTCGAATACAAACGATAAACGATATGGAGTTTCATTCATTTGAATCGATTCATTTATATTATACTACAATGGAGATAAATAAGAATAGGTAGATCTACCGGTAGTCATAATTCGACCTTCTGAAATGGTCGAGTCAATTAATACAGAGAAAAGTACACGTCGTAGGCTGCAACAGATAAATAGAAGTTTTAGAAGTGCAAAAATAAACGACATGAAACGACAAACAAGTAAAATATGCAAAAAGAACTTAATATTCAAGAGCAAAACAGAAATTGTAATCCAAGATCAAAACATGTTATAACAGGAAAGAATTAAGACTCTTACAACGGAGGCCCTGATATTGCCTGAATAGCAGGGAAATGCCTGATTTTTAAACCTACAAAAGTAGGCCGGTAAATACTACCACGAAAATCAAGGTATACTGTACCACGACACGGGCAATGTACGGCAGGCAATTCAAACACCTTTTCGCGCCATTCCTTATCTACTGTAGAAAAAAGTTTGACGATTCTGCCCATTTTCCAGTTCAACTTTTGGGAGGCCGTGAAGTAAAACGTTTAAAACGGATAAATCACAGCAGTACAACGGTGATGTTTCTGCTTTTTCCAAATACATGAAATTTTACTTTTGATATTTATTGCGCCTATGGAGCGATCTTTTTATTATAGCATTTCCGGGAGTGTTTAGTCTTACATAGAGTGTGAACGGTAGTAAAACTTCATAAACTCTTATACATTACAAATTATCACTGAAAATGAATAGTGAAAAAGGAGTGTGGGCACTACACATAAATTCTTACTGTAAGTATTTCATTCATTTGCAATTCCGTGGTTCTTCTTCTACAGTTTTCCTGTTTTATTAATTTATTTAGCATGTGATTCGTGACTTTCTACTTGGAATATCGTTCACGCACGATAGGCCATGCATCTAGACCATAGCATTGTTTGTAGTTAATAATATAATCTCCAAACCGGTGTCTACAATTGCATCAGAATGGTGAAAATTTTCTTTTAGCCGAATTTTCTGCGTGATCAACAAAAAGAGTAGAAGAACCGATAGTGATAAGATTGGGTAAGATGGATGGCTTTGCCGCCATGGCAGACACTACGTTTCTTGCTTCTGCTCTCAATGATCCTACTAAACATGCACAGGTTTTTAATATTTCTTTATTCACTCCATCTTTGTCGATTATTAGGTCTTGCAATATGTCGAGGCTATGAAAAGTGATGAAAGTGGATGGAAGAAGTCTATCGAGAATATAGTTGGCAATACTCTCAGGTACTTAGTTATATCTGCTGATAGATCACCTATCATCGTCTTTATTTCATAATCTTACAGTAGTGCTGAGGAATATTTCATAATGCTACAAGTAATCGAAGATTATGTGACTACTCGTTATTGTACAAGTGATGAGAGTGCATCTCTTCTTATTAAACAACTTCTATCATATTGTATGGAACGTATTCGAAATGATGTATGTTTATCTCTCTTCTCTTCTCTTATCTCTAATCAATCAATTCAGAATCTTCCTTCTTTCCTTGTTAACAAGATGGCTCAAGTATTTGCTTTGGTATTCGCTGTGGACTTTCCTATTCGTTGGCCCAATTTCATGCAAGAGGTATACGGTATTCTGTTTGTAAGAGATTGATCTTTGATCTTTATTATAGGTCTTCTTTAATGGAAATATGGATGATAGTCGTGTTGCTCATTTCTATCTCAAAACACTTGTTGCTATTGATAGTGAAGTTGTGGATAGGGACATTCAAAGAGCTGCTGAGGTATATATTTATTCATTGTTTTAACATGGGAATGGTGTGAACTCACATATCACATATTCTGATTTTCACGAAAGCTGTAGGGTTTACTAAATCGACTACGCTGATTCCAAATCAGCCTTAAAAACCTGTGAAATGTCTGAAGCGAGTTACAGCCCGACGAAAAGCGATTTTTCCCACTTTTCATGTCATTTTTCAACTAATTTCCACACGCGAAATGAGTATGGTCTTCTCTCTCCATTCCCAGCTACAGCGTAGTGAAGTGTTACGATGTTTGGTTGGGATTCCGGAGGAATCTTTTGTCATTTTTTAAAAAATTGGTCGCACATGTATCAGTAAAAGAAGTTCAACGCCAGATAATAGAAAAAAAAACACTCTTCCGAGTGCCATCAAAACATCATACCAATTTTCCATGCTGCAAATAGGAATGGATAGAGAAGAGAAGAGAAAAGGACAGAGGCAAAGTTCATATCGCGCTGGAAAATCAGTTGAACAATCGTAAGAAAAATTTTAAAAATCGCTTTTCGTCGGGCTATAACTCTCTTCAGAAAAATATTTCGCAGATTTTTAAGGCTGATTTGGAATCAGCGTAGTCGATTTAGTAAACCCTGCAACTTTCGTGAAAATCGGGAAATGTGAGTTGACACCATTCCCATGTAAGTATTATAAGATATTATAAGATAGATTACAAGATAGTTCCGTCTGAATATTTCATTATTATAGATATTTGACCGTAATACGAAGATAAAAGATGGAATGAGAGATCTTTGTATCAATGATTGTGTACGATCATGGCATCATATTCTAGTCAGTTTCCCATTTTGTTCATTTTATTATTTTATCTTGTTGTAACCATATTATAATAACCGATAACTGTTTATATTGAAACTCTCTATCCTACGATTTTTAAATAGAGTATTAAAATAATGTGGATTGATATATCAGACTCGATCAGATGATATTGTTCTTCAATCTCTATGTCTAGATGTAATAGCTGTCTATGTTGATTGGATCGATATTGAATTAGTTGCTAATGAAGAATTTGTTCCTCTTCTTGTCCAAAGATTGTCTCATAAAGACACTACAGAGGTATTCAAATCTTTTTTCGTTCCATTCCTTCATTCATCATAATACTAATATAATATTTATATACATTCAATAATAATAATAATAATAAGAATAATA
Organism: Parapristionchus giblindavisi; assembly: GCA_943737045.1. Classification (NCBI taxonomy): domain Eukaryota; kingdom Metazoa; phylum Nematoda; class Chromadorea; order Rhabditida; family Diplogasteridae; genus Parapristionchus; species Parapristionchus giblindavisi. The sequence goes on along the minus strand of CALSFV010000100.1, from coordinate 63,862 downwards.
ATCATAGGTCGAATAGCTAGGTTCTTGGTTTTCAAAATGCGGTCAGGTTTTTCGATTTTTTGGAAAATTTTCGGTCAAAATGCGGTCTGATTTTTCGATTTTTTTCAGAAACTTGTCATTTTCAAGCGGAATATGCAATGTAAACATTGGCATCCATACACCAAAAGAAAGAGCATGTCAAATACTATTTTTAAAAATCTGACGCATTTTGAAATGTAATATAGAAATGTGTTTAAAATTAATAAATTCATTGCAGTTGTAAATCACTGCAATATTTCATCTGCGATTTTCTAGTTCAATATGCAATGCAAACCTTGACATCCATATATCAAATAAAAGAGCATGAAAAATAGTACAAGAAAAATCTGCCGCATTTCGCAAAATAATATAGAAATATTTAAAAAAATAAAAATTTAATTCCATGGAACATACGTTGACAGACATGGTCCATGGTTATCCCACGCCCAAAAATGCGGGTGGGTAATGTAGATTTTCGGCAAAAAAATGCGGGTGGGTACACAAAAAATTGGGGAAATTAAAACTTTTTTTTAACTCCGTTATTATTTCAGTTGACAGTTAGACCTACAGTAAGAACGAGAACTGATTTTAATAATATGCGATTTCGTTAAATACTGCACTATATTACATGCATAGCATCTCAATCTGATCGGGTACCGACAGAGAAAAACATGAAACTTAAGAAATTTAGTTATTATTGCGTTTAAGAGAATTTCCAGCGCGTTATCCCATGGTACCTACGGTGGGATAACGCTCTGGCAAATGAGTTTGACGCGTTCGTTTTACAGTTCCATATGGAAAATTGGAATCTCTGTCGGTACGCAACGAGAAATGACGCAAAAAATATTTTTTATATGCTAAGACCAAGGAAATAAAAAAAATAAATTCAGTAGGCGATAATCATGCCTGAAAATGCACCCCTCTAAACAACACTTTCCCACTATAATATTCAAATTTCTTATTGTCCACTAGGGTTGCCGTTGCGTAAGCGTTATCGTATTTACCGGGCCCTCTTCCCATCTCTTGCCACTCTCTCGTCATTTCCCGCAATAGAGAAGAGAGACTGCCAAGATAGCGTAATTCCCGCTAAATTAGCAGTAATCATTGGATACAATATCCGAGACTGTTCCTGTAGATGAATCAGCAGCAACCGAGTGCTCATCACCTAAATCGAGATGACCAAGTTATATTTTCAATGGAAATTGATTTCTCACAATGAGGATTTTGTTTCGAATATTTTAAATTTTTAAACAAGAAAAAATGAAAAACTCTTTTTATTGAATTTAAACGAAAAAAAAATGAAACATTTGTGGCAAATTGTGAAAACATTTGTCAAAACTTAACAGCATTTCCGTATTATCTGTGATTTTTATTGGGTATCTCTTTGCCCTAATGCATAAGAAAAAACTGAAAAATGTAACAGCTGGCGCTGCAGAGAAAAATTGATATAATGTGGCATACTGTTGCATCTTTCTGTAAATGTACTAGCATTTTTATTTCTTCACATTATTATTATTTCTTCACTATCATTACATGACTCCATACATTGAATTTACTCAGGTGGCATTAATCGAAAACTTCAAAACTGGTATACCGTAGGATTTTCTCCACAATACAGAGATTTTCTCCACAATGTTTTTTATCATTGTTCGAATAAAATTATAGTTATATTAATAATAGTTATAGTAATAAAATAATAGTTATGTTAGTTATAGTTGTTAGATTTATTGTTAGTTAAAGTAGTATAGATAAACAACCCTCTTTTCGTGATCTCTTTTCTCTTTTTATTTCGCTTTCGGTTGTTTGTTTTTGCTTTGTATATTTGTATTTGTTTTTACTTTATTTACCTATGTGAAGAATGATAAAGTGAGGTATGTAAAATAGCACATTTACAGAAAGATGCCACATTATATCAATTTTTCTCTGCAGCGCCCGCTGTTACATTTTTCATTTTTTTCTTAAACGTAATGCATTAGGGCAAACAGATACACAATACAAATCATAGATAGTACTACATTAAGACCGTGAAAAATGGTAAAAAAGGAAATGCTGTTTAGCAAATGTTTTCACAATTTGCCACAAATGTTTCATTTTTTTCCGTTTAAATTCAATAAAAATAGTTTTTTTTTATTTTTTTCTTGGTTTAAAAATTTAAAATAATCAACAGAAAATCCTCATGATGAGAGATCGATTTCCATTTAAAATATATTCTTGGGATGACGAGCACAAGGCTGATTGATCTACTGGAACAGTCTGGGATACTGTATACGATGATTACTTACTGTATGCGAAGTGTAATTTATCTGATATAAAGAATCTCGCAACCAGCGATGAGAGTGGAAGACATGATAGTGAGAGAACAATGTGAACAATGTCCCTCTTGAGATAACGAATCGTTGAAATGGGAAATAGAGGGAATAACAATATTCAAATGCAAATCTGATTCCTCTGATCATTGAGTGAAATTCAACTCTTCTTGCAAAAACATATTTTGAACGCTTATCGTTTCGATTTCCCTCTGAAAAAGTAGAACGATTGTAATTTTGTTTGTTTTGATCGTATCGTCTCAGCCAAAAAATAATCAGAACCGGATCGATGTGAGCTACAACTTTGCTGTTGACTGCAAAGCTCAGATGTGAGGGGAATTAGATCCCTTCAAACGTGCCTCAAATAGGGCGAGGCGGGTGGTATGAACAGAGAGTAAGGAGAGAGGAGGGGGGGCGAGAGATAGCGTAATTCCCGCTAGTTTGCGGCAATTACGCTATCTTTGGCAGTGGTGTGTCTAATCACGAAGTTAGGAAGGGAGAGAGTGCCTCTCACGGGCGATTGATAGAGAGAAGGGAAGGGGCGGGAATAGATAGCGTAGTCTTCGCTACCGTTCCTGCAACCCTATTGTCCACTGTGTTCTCTGTCGGTACGCGACTCTCTAAACGAAAATTCAATTTTTTGAATCAATTAATATTTCAGTTCTTGTTAACGTTTAATTCTGACACAGCCTACTAGTATCACTTCACTGAACTTAAAGATCGTACTCTTCTCACATTCGTACTTATTTATTCAGTTTGCTACCATACTCTTTTCTTAATTTTTTCGACATGAGTGATTAATTAATAATTTTTTCAAGTCAACATTTTTCGAAATTTTGCGGGTGGGTTACCTACTTTTTAGAAAATTTGCGGGTGGGTCTATCCCATGGGATAACCATGGGCCATGTCTGTACGTTGAACATAGCCCGAAATCTGTCACACATTTTTGATGAAAAAGTGCGGCTGATTTTTTTCCTTATTGCGGCTGATTTTATAGTTAGCTGTGTATATTGCCATGCTATATTCAAAAAAATCAAGGCGATTCGTCGACATCGGATAAAGATATTCCACTTTAAAGCAAGAACATAGGTTGAAAGCAACGGTTTTGCGAATTGTAGTGTATGGTGCGTGGTGTGTCACACAATGCAGTTGATAACAGCCTGCAAACCCATTTTTTTGCAAAATGCGGTCAGGTTTTCCAAAAAAATCCCAAAATGCGGTCAGGCTATGTACCTTGGGGCATACTTTTCGACCTATGATAATAATAATAATAATAATAATAATAATAATAATAATAATAATAATAATGAGATTATTTCATTATAGGCAGCTCAACGTGCAGTTGTAGCTGTAGTAAGTAAGAAGATGATTCCATCAAAGAAACTTTCATTAGTTATGGCTATATCTCAAGTGATGCATCAACATAAACTTCTCGAGATTACTAATGTATCTTGCTAATTTTATTACCTTATTAGTTATCTTATTCATTTATTTTATTTTGGTCGCATTTAGTATATATTTAGGAATATCTTTATCTTTTACTATTTAAGTAGATGATTATAAAGAATGTATAACAGGAATCAGATGAAGATGATCTACTACGAATAGGTACTCTTATATCTGCATTAGGTCTTACCATCATTGACTCTTATATACGGTTAGTTATTCATTATCTTTATCTTCTTCTACTAATTCTTCTTTTCGTATTTCTTCATCATGAATACATTTCAATTCACATTGATATCTTGATGAAAATCTATTAGAATTACCACAACCAGAGAATGAAAATCTCTGACATGACTTGGTTTCTGTATCATAGTACCACATTATACGAGCTCTACTACATGATCCTGTATCTGGTGAAAGTGAACAAGGGGAAGGTGATGGAATTGATTCTGATGATATTGATGATGATGATGCTGATGATGAGATAGAAGGGGATACTGTAGGAATAGAGAATGATGGAAGAGTATATGGAGTTAGTGTAGACCATGAGAAGATTGGAAACGATGTACTTGATATGCTAAAGAATGATATGATTAGATTAGAATGGATTAAGATATGAAGTAATGATACTTACGTCGTAGTAGTAGTTGTAGTAGTAGGAGGTAGTATACATTGAGGTATTCCTTGTATGATATCACATATCTTGGGTTGATCACATATAAGAGATGAACATATAATGATACGAATTGTATCTTCTTCTGATGTATCACAATGGATGAATGAATGAAGAAGAAGAAATATGAATAGAATAAGCATGGAGATAGGATGAATAGATAGAGAAGATGATAAAAGTATGGATAGAATGGATATAGGGGATGAAATGAGGTCACATATCTCTATGGATCAATACAATTCAAACGAATTGTTGCTTTATCTTACACTTTCTTTATGTATGTTGTATTGTATTCAATTGATTTGATATTGTATGTTTTAGTCTTCGTAAAGAAAGAGATGAAGAGAATGAATCATTAGCAATAGGAGCTTTATCTCTATTAGAAGGAGAAATATGTACTCTACTTGTATTACTTGATTCAACATATGAAGAAGTTTCACTTTCTGTTGCTGAATTAGTCAAAGCTTATGTTGCTCTTCTATTACAAAAGGAATCCAATGTAAATCCTACTCACTTCAATTATACCATGTCAGTCGTATGATTCATCAAATTATTATTATTTCATTTAGGAATCGACGACTATTCTGTCACAGATTGTATCTGCATGTTTGCGGAGGTATCATACTCATTTATATTTTGTATTTATTTCAATCTTCAGTAGTATTATCACGGGTCTCCTGTAAAAGTGTAGCAAAATCGGGCCCTTTCTGCCACTAGGAAAAAATTTTTGTCTCCGATTTTGATGAAAGTTCTTTGGTAGATGTGGCTGGGGGCCATGAGAAGGCCTAGCTACTTGATTTGGCCAAAATCGCAGATTATCGATTTTTTGTGATCTACCCTGAAAATGATCATAACTCGGTTAATTTTCATTGTACAACGAGCTGACAGGTGTCATTCGAACCGAATTTTAATGCTCTCCAAAAAAGTTATCAATGACCCGTTCTCTACGAAGTCGTCTTCATGGTGAAAAATGTGAAAAACAGATTTTTTTACCTAAAAGGTGACCTGTTCTCGAAAATTTTCTCTTGGGATCATCCGTTTTATTGCACAAATTATGTTTTCAAACCACGCACAATATCACTATGTAGTTCTTTGCCCGTATCTCTTGGCCCGGAGGGTCGATTACTAGATCGCTCATGGACTTAGTCGATTTTTATCACTTTCCGTATTTTGATCGTATCTCACTTCAAGGTTGTCCAATCACCTTTTCAAAAAAATGAAAATGATTCTCTCGAAATGGAGATTGAAAAGTTTTCTGTTGTCCAAATTGTTACATCATGCCGTTTTCGAGTTATTAATGTAAAACTGCTCCAATTTCGATTTTTACCGCTTTCATGTGAAAAGACATGTTTTTCCTATCAAAATTCAATCAATTCGACGAATAAGTTTACTTCACAATAGAAACTGTAATATATTTGAGCAAAGACTGTGCATATATCAACTTCACTAGTCAAATACGAGGGTAGTAGATAACTCCGGGGCATCGTCCGAGAACAAAGTCTTCATCACTGTCATATATCCAATCATATATCGCAGGAGACGGTCAGATCATTCTCGTGTACTTGTACTTCATCCTCAATCCCTCATCCATCTTCATCGTATTATTACAGTTTCTATTGTGAAGTAAACTTATTCGTCGAATTGATTGAATTTTGATAGGAAAAACATGTCTTTTCACATGAAAGCGGTAAAAATCGAAATTGGAGCAGTTTTACATTAATAACTCGAAAACGGCATGATGTAACAATTTGGACAACAGAAAACTTTTCAATCTCCATTTCGAGAGAATCATTTTCATTTTTTTGAAAAGGTGATTGGACAACCTTGAAGTGAGATACGATCAAAATACCGAAAGTGATAAAAAATCGACAAAGTCCATGAGCGATCTAGTAATCGACCCTCCGGGCCAAGAGATACGGGCAAAGAACTACATAGTGATATTGTGCGTAGTTTGAAAACATAATTTGTGCAATAAAACGGATGATCCCAAGAGAAAATTTTCGAGAACAGGTCACCTTTTAGGTAAAAAAATCTGTTTTTCGCATTTTTCACCATGAAGACGACTTCGTAGAGAACGGGTCATTGATAACCTTTTTGGAGAGCATTAAAATTCGGTTCGAATGACACCTGTCTGCTCGTTGTACGATGAAAATTAACCGAGTTATGATCATTTTCAGGGTAGATCACAAAAAATCGATAATCTGCGATTTTGGCCAAATCAAGTAGCTAGGCCTTCTCATGGCCCCCAACCACATCTACCAAAGAACTTTCATCAAAATCGGAGACAAAAATTTTTTCCTAGTGGCAGGCGTTGCTACACTTTTACAGGAGACCCGTGTTATAGGTAAATCTATATTAATAATTTAGAAAATGTTATCTAGTCAAATGAATTATGACAATTTAGTAGTATTATATGAGTGATTGGGTATATGAGTACTACCGTGTATTACTTATCTATTCTAGATATGAATTTCCATCTGATTTGAATATTGATGGAACTGGTGAAGATGAAGCTGATTTCCATGAATATAGGAAAGAGATTAGACAGATTATCCATTCTGTTTCACTCAAGGTATTCAATTGTCTCTCCATACTGTTTATTATCCAATTATTATATTCAGCGTCCTGAATTATTGATTGAACCTCTTGAATTGGCAATCGATAGTGTGGGAGACGGTAATATTTCACTGGGTAAAAGAGAATCAATAGTTCATCTTATATTTTCACTGAGTGAACTTCTTCCCAATGGATTACTAAATGCTAAAGGAGGTACTCTATTGTAATGCTTAATCTTAATTAATACAACATTTAATTTTTATGTAAATAGATAAGATAAATCAATGTATACTCTGGAAATTTCCCCCGCAGGTGGCCCCGCGGGGCGATAGATAGATAATGTTAATACATATAGGATGGTTAGAACGTGCATCACGTCTTCCAATTCGTCTCATATCTATTCTATCTCCCCAATCTCCTTCTACTGCATTGACATTACTATTTTTTGAAACTGCTTCTAGGTAAACTTATTGGATCAATCAATATGATAATTGTATGCTGTACATTATAGATACGAAAGGTTACTAGCTAGAGATTCTTCATGTATTCTATCACTTGTTTCTCATTTTATTGGAGATTATGGAATGGCTCATTCGAGTCCATCTGTTAGTCTATTTATACATTTATACATTATCTTTCAACAATAATTTGTACTCTTTTATATATGACCTATGATACTGTAGGTTCGATCACGTGTAATTTATCTCTTCTCAAGATTTGTCAAAAGTCAACGTGCACTTCTATCTAAAGTTGTTCCAGAGGTTATATATATTATGAATAAATGAATACATATGAATGTCTCCATTATAGGTAATAGTTCGTGTAGCTCCTCTACTACAATCATGTCATGAATCATCATCTTTCCTATCAAATGAAGATCAAGGATATCTATTAGAAGCTACTGCTACCATTATTGTGCATTCTGAACTTACTCCTCACAATAAGGTTATCTATTCATTTATATTTATATCCTGATGAATGGATGAATATGGTATTGTAGGCTCAATATATGACAGAGTTAGCTACAACAATAGCAACAACATTTAATAAACAATTAACATTATTGAATGAATTGGAAGGGAATGGAGGATTGACTGAGAAATTGAAGGAAGATATTAGTCAGATATTATGTGCTAATATCAACTTTGCTACGTATGTTCATCTTATTCATTACATTAATCAATATATCATAATAGTAAACTGTCGAAGGCATTTGGATTATCAGGGAAAGATAAGAACTTAAAGGAATGTGGATGTGTGAATGTATTCATTGATATACTTAATGTAAGTTATTCATATCTTCCATTTATCTATTTCACATGAATCATATGATATATATATATATATATATATATATATATATATATATATATATATATATATATATATATATATATATATATATATATATATATATATATATATATATATATATATTGAGCTCTTCTGTTCATCTCTCTTTCCTTCTCGTTCATTCCTTGTTGAAAACACACGACAACTAGCAGGTACTCTCGATGATGGAATACTTATCTATATCTATGATAATATAGGTCGTTTACTTGTATGTGTGGATGAAGAGATCTTTCCATCTCTATCTCTTCTATTATCTCGACTATCATCCATGTCTATTGACTATGATTCTATGCAACATCTTGTCATTCTTACTCAACAGATTGTACAAAAACATAAGGTATTCATTCTGTAATCAATAAACATAATAGTCAATAGATGTATTATATACTTTAGAATGGAATACTATCATCTGGAATGAATATCTCATCTATTCTATCATCTTCATGTCGTTTATCATGTCAATCAATACCTCAATCAACAGTTCCATCTGATATGGATAGACGATCACAAATGTATCTCAAAAGATCATTAATGTCTCTTCTTCTTACTCTATTACAGAATGATATTCTTGCTCATGTTACTAATGGTTAGTCTATTCATTCATTCTCTATTTAATCATTCACTATTATAGCTACTGAATCAGAAGAGATTCTCGAGTGTACATCACGACTATCAATCGATAATGATGCAACTACACAGAAGGCAGCAGTTACAGTACTTTCAAAGGTTGCAATGCAAGGAGGAGGACAAATCATGGAGAGAATATTACATACTGTATTGTGTGTACCTATGATACCACATTTTTCATTTAAAGATGCTGGATCTGCATTGGTTAGTTGATATATCTATAATATATTATGATACAATATATATATATATATATATATATATATATATTGTAGGTAATGCATGAAGTAATAAATTGTCTTCATCAATGCTATAATCTCAATCAATCTATAGTCTCTAATGTGATCTCTACTTTATTCCCTAATGATTTCTCACAACAAATGGTTAATGCACTTAGTACAATACATGGAAAGGTATGTCATATCATAATCCATCTACAGTAACCTAATCATGATCTTCTTTCCTCTCAGGATCTAGATCGTGCTCTTACACTATTATATACACAGATTCGAGAATCATAATAGGTCATTAATCTATTCTAGTTGTTATTCTCTTTACATACTGATTGTTATTGTTCATATCGGGTTTTGGTTCCTTTCTTTCTTTATTATAGATGAATGAACAGAGTATAGACTATCAATATATTATATCCATGTCTCCCAATAATTGAATATATTCATTCATTCTATCACGAACTATTATTCTTTCTTTTGAGTCTACGGTTAATGTTTATTGGTATTCTATATCTCTTATATTATTATCCTCATTCATTAATTTCCGTATCAATGCTCTAAGATTCTTTCCTTAATACTTGTTACACTTTCAATCTTTGTTGCACGTTTCATCTTATGAAATAAATTGTTTTTTGTTAACAAATTTATATAGGCAACGTATATATGAGATGCAAAATGATAATGGAACCCGAGTTATGAATGAAGATGAGATGAAAGGATAAAATATTGAATGGCAGATCACAGATCAAGGAAGAAGTCTGACTAAACATACAGTATCGCCTTTGATAAAAGATGAATGAAGAACTCGACGTCTAAAATGAGATAAAGGTGGTTGTGGCTTATCCCATTTAGCAAATTGTGGAAGAACTTCATTAAGAGTTAAATACAGTCCTTTCTGAAATATAAATATATCAAGATATTTACATTATAATTATTGATCTAATTGTGGGGGAAGGTACATGAAATTATATAGCTAGAGAAATGAAAGATATGTTGCAAATATATGTACTTGAGTATGCGATGGTTTCCAACAATCTTGTACATCTTTCAATATCATATTCCAATGTTTATCAAATGCAACAGGGATTCCTCTCATTACACGATCGATATTATTCAGGTTACGGATTCGAACCTCAATAGATACAGTATACAACTATATATTGATTGATTGTTGCAGTACCTCTATTCTATTTCCATTTTGTACAGCAATAGCTAATGCATTCAATGGTCCAGTAAAGGATGATATCTTATCTAATACATTCTCACGTACTATTCTTTTTTTCACTTCAAATATAGTTCTATAATAGATAGAATAGAATATAAAGTATATAAGAAATAATGATACCGATCATCTTTAATCATTCCTTCTAAGCGTATTATTCTTTCTCTTTTCTCTTCTTTCTTACTCTTTTTCTTTACTTCGTCTTTCTCGTCTTCATTACTTAATATCAATTTAGCCAATTCATTATCATTCTCTGTGAGATATCTTAATATTTTACATAATACTTTAAATTGTGCATCTTACAATGAATACCGTCCAAATTCTTCTAAGGATTCATCACAAGGACCAGGAGATATATCAGAATAGAATATTAGTTCAGGATCAAATTCAGACGAAAGGAATACATCATCTCCATCCATTGAATACTATAACCATTATCAATGGACTATCAATCAATGTATATAAATATAATGCATGTGTGTATGGTCTCAAGCCATGTAGGAAATGTATACAACCAAGACATTCATTCTGTCATATGAGTTTATCACTTCGAGTCTGTTCACTCGAGTGTCAATAGACAGCATTTATTTTTGTGGACAAATTAGTGGATAGAGTATATGAGATAGAATAATGAATAGAATGGAATGGAAAGGAATAGTAGAGAGTACGAGTAAGTCTGTTCACTAACCAGTTCACTCTCAACTCATTCCTTATTATAATATACCACACATATTTATTATTTTCTATCTATACTCTTCATATCTCATCTCATCTCTCCAATTCAGGTGCAAATCGTACATTAACATTAGGAAGAAGTGATTTCAATCCTTCTTGCCATTCAGCCATAGACATTATAGGTTGACGATTGGATGAACATGTTGTTGTAGATGATGATGATTGAGTTGAACGAATATGAGGACCTCCTCCATTTCTTGGTGGTCCTAATCCAGGTGGTGGAGGTGCCATATTCATTCCCATTGGTAAACCTAATCCAGGTGGTGCAAATAAGGATGATGAACCATTATCATATGATGATTGTAGACGAGATGATGAACGTCCATAATGTCCATGTGAATCAAGAGATGAGAAAGGATCAAGTGAAGATGTGAATCGAGTTGAATGAGTACATGATGATAGATATCCAAATGGATTGAGTGATGATGATCCATTACCCAATCCATCTAATGGTGATCCATCATATCCATGTGATGATAAACCATCACGAGGACGATGAGATAGAGATGATGATACAGATATACATGATAAAACATCTTGTCCATATGAAGACATAGGTAAAGATGAAGGAGGTGCCATCATTGATGATCCATTCAACATTGATCCATGTCCTAATCCATCCATTCCAGCGAATCCGAATCTGAAATGAACTATATTGAAGAATAGATGATAAGATACAAACATACGCAGATGCCATAGGATGATTAAGAGAATGAAGATGTGGAGGTGGTGGAATACTCTCTATTCGTTTCTTCTCTTCTTCAACCATAGCAGCAAGTTCTCGACTACTTTCATGGAATGGATCAAAACCAAGATCATCATCAGAAAAGAATCCATTTGATGCCATTGGTGGTGTGATAGGACGACGATTGGATACAGGAGCAAGACCAAGTAATGTTTGCCATTCTGGTAATGCTGATGGTGGTGTAAGAGGACGTTCCATATCCATATGAGAGGATATTGATACTGATGATGCATCATTCTCACGAGGTGGTGATATACTATAATTGACATGACAACACAAAAAAACATTATGCAGATAGAATTAGTATACCTAGATTCTGATGGAGGTGTCATAGTAGTAGATGAAATAGTATGGTCTAGACCAGGAGGGGGGCCAGTTATTGAAGGAATTCCAGGTGGAGGAGAACATGAAGGACCATCATCACGCGATGTCCAATCATCTTAATCAAATCATCTATCATATAAATTGAATGATAACATAATGATATGCATACCTGGAGGACTAGCGGATAGTTCAGGAGGTAGAATAGATAGATCTCTAATAATAGGGGTAGGCTGAGAAGCCTTCTTATCTTTCTTTTGTGTACTTGCGCGTAGATTACATACAGTGATGCCGTTCGTTTTCTCTTCCAACTATAATATATATTATTGATAACTATATATACTAGATCTACTAACCTTGTTCTTACTCTTTGCATTCGGTTTAATAACAGGAGAGGGAGTAACAAGAGGGATAGATGATACATTACTATTTGATTCAATAAGAGTACTACTATGAATAAGTGGAGGATCTTCTTCAAAACATAATAATTCTTTCTTCTTTTCTTCTTCTCTAACTTTCTTTTCTTCTACAATAATCGCTGATGATTTACTTTCCTTCCCATTTGTTCCATTCATTTCCGCTATCTTCTTCCTACAATCATATCCATCAATATTTGTTTGCATACAATTCATTGTGAAACATACATATTCATTTTAGCATTGGCTGCAGCAGCTAAAGTACTAGATACAGCTGAACTAATCAAAGGTTGAGGTGGTACACAAGGAATAATGTTAGATGATGGAGTCTTTAACAAAAGATCCATCAATCGCTTCTCATATTCCGCATGTTTTCCAGCATGCATATCTTCCTTTGTAAAAGAAATGTCTGCATCTGCCATATCATGCAGATACATACATTCCTGAAACATACATTTTCATACTATATCCAACTATCTATTAACAATGTTCGCTTACAGGTTTATAACATGCTTGACTCCGTAAGAAGCTAGAACAATACTTAGTTGTACCCAAAGAAGCCTTAACTACTCTTCCATCCACCAATGCGTTTTGTACTCCCTTAATATACTTCCATTCATATCATATCATATCATCTCTATTATATACCTGTATAGCTCGTAATGCTTCTTCCACCTTAAGATAAGTAACATAAGCAGTATGACTAGCACTTCCAACTACACCAGCGGTTGTAGTACCCACTGCTACCTGTAATCATTCTATCACCATGACAACTAATCTCCTATACTACTCACTTTCGTTATCTTTCCATACTTTCCAAAATACTCCGCTTTCCGTAGCATCTCAGGATCAGCTACCCGAGCACTCAATCCAATAACATACACCAGATTCTGACAAATTAATTCTTTTAAAATGATACAAAAGAGGAAATAACCTTCTGGAGAACCCGATAAGAAGCGAGATGCTTACGACTCTCGGAGATTCGTTGTTTCTCCGCCTGTTGTTTCATCTTCTTCTCACTCTTCATCTTCGCCATATCCGCAGTCGATAAAGGCTGTATAACATACATTTAATTTCAGTAGAAAATAAGTATCATTAAACATTTCCTTATCGATACTTATGATAATATAGCATTTTCGCATCATTCGTGGGTAGGGCTCAGGGAATTTTATGCGACGAAGCTATCAAAACATCGCGATCTGGCTCACATTCGGCTTACAGTTTGAGTTCTTTCAAAGAAATTTTAGTAAAGCCATTTACGGCATAAAAACGTGATTGAACATAACACCCCTGGAGAACGAAGTTTTTTCTCGCACCCAAATATGCTTCGCATGGCGTTAAAACTCCGAGAATAAAAAAACAGGAATAAATTATGAATGAGTCAATAAGTAATACCTTAAAATTAAGAGGTTCTTCAGGGTAAGGTTGTCGGCAAGCAGGGCACAGCCCATTCTCATCCGTCCGCAATCTATGCCAGCAGAATCGACATATCTTCAAAAATATACAAGTATATTACAGCACATGATTACGTGTATTTACTCATTCGCACTCACATGACTATTTATCGATATCTTACCTGATATTCGCACTTGCATGGGTAGAAGTTCCAGTCATCGATCTCCAGTGCCTCCATACAAAGAGGACACTGAAATGAAAGCCAGTATCGATTCTGTAAACAATGACCACCACTGGCCACACGTGCCAACCAAAACCGTGTCAGCTTTTTTACATCAACGAACCTCCTTATCAGATTGATCATCGCTACTACACGACATCTTGTAAGCCAAAGGGGAGTTGAATATAATAGAGAACTTCTAAAAGAAGAATATTGCGTGATAAAAATCAATGTAAGACGAACGAAATAATATAAGCTGTAAAAAGAGATCGGGAGTTAAATGATGATAATGACACGTAATGAGGTGAATGAATATAAGCTTGTTCGAGTAGTAAATATATTTTAATGAAAAATTGTTGTAATAATTGAAGGTGAGAACAGTCCAACTGTTTCCTATGAAATATTCTCTGTTCTGAAAGTTCCATATAATATGATAAACTACGTTCGAATGTAAAACAATCAGTTTTATTTTCATTCCCCAAATCTACATCAAGTAATCGAGCAACTATCGACCAGATGAACGGATCCACCCCTCGAGGCGGACAGAGAATGGGCGGAGCTTACTATTCTGCGATAGAGGCAATTCGCGGTGGGACTCCACATCTTCAAAAACTGTTATGGGATACGGTAGCGTGTAAGCAGAAAGTGCGCATTATTTTATTTATTATTATCGATTTTGCGTATCTCTTTTTAAAACGTTGCACATCCAAAGTATAACTGTTTATGGAATACTTATGTCAGTCCAACATTCAAAACTTTTCGAATAACAGTTAGACCAGCTTTGATAATCCTCAAATTCCTTGAATTATTGATACTATTGATATACAGAGAAACAGACTGAATTGTCCTACTCGATCTGATATATGTGCCGTATGATTGATGTTGGATTAAAGTGTGTGAGTCACTGTTGTGAACTGTATGTTCTATCCAATACTAGCCGCGCCTAACGGCGCCACAATATTCTGGTGTAAGAGAAAAACTTTCACAAACGAAATTGTGAGATTGGTAAAAAGCAGAATGGCGGGAATAAGCAGGATTCAAAAGTTGGTCTTAGTTGGATTATTGAAATTGCCTGGTGACGGTAATTTTTTTATAGCGCACAAGAATTTGCATATTAAAATATTTAATTTTGCGACTTATATTTTTGATTTTACAACTTTATATATCGTTTTTACATGTAATTTTGCGTTGTTATTGATGAGAATCGCTTACAGGGTTAAGACCAGCCTAAACAATGTCGACGACTCCTACTACTTACTCTGTAAGTTTATATTTTTCGAATAATTGGTTTTGTGAAAAGTTCATTTTTGCAACACCTAGTCACGAATTGTTATTATCATTGAAGATGAATGAGGCTGAGGATAAGAAGTAATAGCTAAACACTACCCAGTCAAATCATCTATTTGACTGAATAAGAAAGAAAGGGATTGTATGGATGAGACGTTATTTTCGTCGTTTTGCAGGACACTTTCATCTGGAAAGGTGGATAAGAAGACTGGAGACACGGCGGGTGCAACATCACCAGGGGATAGAGCTCGTGACAAAACTCCTCCAGTCCGTCAACAGAAAGAACAAAGAAAGAAGAGAAAGAGAAAAGAAAAGGAAAGGAAGGAGGATGAACTGTGAGTCTTTATTCATAGGATAGTTGATGATTCTGTTTGATTTACTCTCTGTTTTACTTTATTGATACTCTAGTTACCATGAATCGTTATACATTTGATGACATGAAAAGCATAATTTTGTTTAATTTCTAGTTTAAGTTGATTACGCGAGAATTTACTGAAACCGTAAAATAGCACTACCAAAGATATGTCTGCGGCTTCGGTCCAAGATGTGCGCGGCAATTGCAATTATCCTCCTTCAATTTCATAAATTGACCTGGGGCAACTGTTATTCATTGATTCTATTTGTTAATAATCGTTATCTTTAGCGATAGGCATGTGGACGACAGGAGATCGCTCACTGTGGATGACAATATCGATCAAGGAAACCCGGATGATTCAGCCAAAAGGTTAGTATTATCCTGCTATCACTAATAGTTTGTTACATTGTCACGCGTTGAATACGATTGTTGGAGGGTATTATATACCCTTGTATCGACCTTTATTGTAGCATAAATGTGGGTTGATTTATAATTGGTTTTATTGTGAATATTGCTCATGTTACATATGTTCGTTGTTGTGCTAATAAATTAATTTGGCTTTATATGATTCGTTGTTATATTTGGTAGTGATATCCATTCGTATATCTTGATGCAGTTCTTAGCAGAAAGTTCCACATGTTGAAGCTCAAACATCTATAGGAGGAATGGCCAGTAATGGTAAGCGATTTTTTATTGTAAGATACAATTTTATAACCTTTTTTGAATCGTATGAATTTTTGAGAACCGTTTACCAGTTTTACGGAACAGCGTTCACAGTTATTCATTTAAATGTTTTTCCTCATAGGTCAATTATGCAAGCCCAGTGATGCTCAGATACCCTATTATCAAATAAAAAACTAGCAACCGCGTGTAGATATCATGTTTCAAAATTTTCAAAATCTTGTGAACTTGTCAAATTTTGTCAAATTATTTGACAAATGTTTCACTTTTTTCGTTTTGACGGTATAAATGTACCGTATATGTTGGTTGGATAGGGAAGAAAAATGTAGTACGGTAGCTTTCTATGACGCAGAAAACGTGTGTGGTTTATTGCGGGTTTTGTGTTGTTTAAAGCGATCATTAAATGGGTCACATTTCAAAGGCATACTGTAGATTATTGACAATTTATTGATTTCTTTCAGATTCTTCATACATTCTTCTTATATTCTAATTGTAATTGGATTCACAACAAAAAATACAGGTATTCTTGATTTCTCAATAATCGGTTGATTGATAGGTCCTCCTATATCTCCATATAATGGATAATTTAGTTTCTATTATTTATCTCATTCTTCTTTCACTTTCATCATCTTATACTTGGAGTAAGTTCTGCCTATCATTCAATCAATACTGATAAATACATTAAGGTCCAATCGATACATTCATATCAGCTGGATTGATTGAAGTCAAATGAAATCGATCGATATGCTCTCATTTCGGTATCTGCCGTAACCTTTTCCATATATAGTAATCCTTTCCATTCAGAAACTAAGTGAACTGTGTCCATCAACTTCATGTTTAATCTCGTGTATCTCAAAGTCCTTAGATACAGTATGTTCTCCAGCTGTAAACAATATCATTGTAAGATACAGTAATCCAATCAATATAATATTATTTCATCTAAGAGTGTCCTTCCTCGTCCATTCTATGTCTATGCTGAAATGATTGATCAGGATGAGGACTTCAAGAAGATCGTATTCCAGGTACTGTATCATATTCTGCCGTATCAGTATACCGTAATCCGATTCATTATAGATATATCGAGATTATTATCTGTATCTTCTATGACTTCATGTACTGATTCTTGTCAATCTGATCTACTCATCGCAGCAGCTAAAGTTCTCTCATTCAACAATACTCTCAATAACTTTGAAAGCCTATGCAAGTATGAAAGATCAAAGATTAAAAATCATTGACCATATATACTTTCAGTAGATATGAGAATGCATCTCTATGTGTTGCTCGTCAAGATATTTCATGTATACATGATGCATCTTTCGTTGTTGGAGTATCCGGACTAGAGGAATTGTGTCAGACAAAGAAGGAACGTAAGTAAATGAGATACGGTAGTTAGAGGAGTACTGTAGAATAAGAGTGAATCTGATACGGTAGTTAGAGGAGTACTGTAGAATAAGAGTGAAACTGATACGGTAGTTAGAGGAGTACTGTATTTGAAGTAGACAATAAATATTAATTAATATTATGATTATTGTTTGATTCAGAGTTCGTCAAGCATACTTCGTGTATTTCCTCTGATATTGGTGATACTCTTCGTTCTTGTTATGATTCTTGTCAATTCTCCTAGTCTTATCACTGATAATGAAGAACTTGTTCACTCTACTATTCATGGAGCAGATGTTACTAATCTATACCAGGTATCATTCTTTGATCTTAGAACATTTGATCTTTGATCTTTATCAAGGAATCGATGTATCATCTACGCAATCACCTTGTTCAATCAATAATCACTAATTTAATGCAGTAACAACATGCAGTTAGTTGGAAGATTGGTTAGTTGTCCTTTCTTTTATTAATTACCTGATATGTCGACTTCTTCACACTAAGTTATAGTTCTTGCTTACTCTAGGTAATATCAGTATCTTGTTCATGATACTCGCGTTTTAATTGCTTATTGTTACTGTAGGGTGTTAAATTGAAAGGCATTCAATCAATACTGAAAATCGATAAATTAATTTGTGATTTCAGTCGTTCTACGGCTGAAAATCAACTTGGTTTGGATGATCGGACTGTGACATCCAAACCATCTACATAAGATGATCTTCTACCTTCGCATCTTCTTCGTCACTTCGACATCATTCTTCACTTCTTCGTCTTCAATTCTTCTTCACTCTTTACTTCTTCGTCTTCATTCTTTACTTCTTCAATCTCATTTATGATCGTTGTTCCACATTGTTCCTTGATATATTCATCAGTAAAGTTATCAATTTATAAGGCGGCAGAGCATGCTTTAAGTGTATTACTCACTTTCATCTCTGGCACGCCAATCCTTGTACATATATATTATAGTTCATGGTCTTATTTGTTTGTTCATGGTTGTTTCTTGATCGTTTCATGTTATTTGCTTTCTAGTTTATGCATCTAATTCACTATAAGTAAAGGTTTTTTGTATCCATTTTGGCGGCAGAGTATGCAATGAGTGTTAGAAGTCACTTTGCATCTCTGGCACGCCTTTTTTTTGTTCGCTATTCAAATGATAAAGTTGATTGGAATAGGGCTTATACGAATGAACAACGTGGTGTGGATACTGTACCCTGGTGGGGGGCGGGGCTAGCTCGTTTGGCTAACCCTTAGAACATTGTGGTCTTAATATGTATTTTTATTGATCTCTTTTCTCACTTCTCCAAGATGCGATGAATATATTATCATTATTATTGTAAACTACAATATAGTATCACGGGAGCTAACGCTAAGACTACCTTAACTTAAGGAACTTTGCTAAGTGTGAATGGTAACTAAAAGGATTGAATCTTTAAGTAGATCAATATAGATCGAACTATTGTAGCATCGACCTCTCCTCGTGTATTTAGTAATTCTGTAAAAGTTGCAATCCAGTAATTTCAACTATATCGTCGCAACTTCTTGTCTTAATATGTATTTTTATTGTTCTCTTTTCTCACTTCTCCATGATGCGATAAATATATTATCATTATTATTGTAAACTACAATATAGTATCACGGGAGCTAACGCTAAGACTACCTTAACTTAAGGAACTTTGCTAAGTGTGAATGGTAACTAAAAGGATTGAATCTTTAAGTAGATCAATATAGATCGAACTATTGTAGCATCGACCTCTCCTCGTGTATTTAGTAATTCTGTAAAAGTTGCAATCCAGTAATTTCAACTATATCGTCGCAACTTCTTGTCTTAATATGTATTTTTATTGTTCTCTTTTCTCACTTCTCCATGATGCGATAAATATATTATCATTATTATTGTAAACTACAATATAGTATCACGGGAGCTAACGCTAAGACTACCTTAACTTAAGGAACATTGCTAAGTGTGAATGGTAACTAAAAGGATTGAATCTTTAAGTAGATCAATATAGATCGAACTATTGTAGCATCGACCTCTCCTCGTGTATTTAGTAATTCTGTAAAAGTTGCAATCCAGTAATTTCAACTATATCGTCGCAACTTCTTGTCTTAATATGTATTTTTATTGTTCTCTTTTCTCACTTCTCCATGATGCGATAAATATATTATCATTATTATTGTAAACTACAATATAGTATCACGGGAGCTAACGCTAAGACTACCTTAACTTAAGGAACTTTGCTAAGTGTGAATGGTAACTAAAAGGATTGAATCTTTAAGTAGATCAATATAGATCGAACTATTGTAGCATCGACCTCTCCTCGTGTATTTAGTAATTCTGTAAAAGTTGCAATCCAGTAATTTCAACTATATCGTCGCAACTTCTTGTCTTAATATGTATTTTTATTGTTCTCTTTTCTCACTTCTCCATGATGCGATAAATATATTATCATTATTATTGTAAACTACAATATAGTATCACGGGAGCTAACGCTAAGACTACCTTAACTTAAGGAACATTGCTAAGTGTGAATGGTAACGAAATCGATAGAAACTTTAAGTAGATCAATATAGATCTAACTATTGTAGCATCGACCTCTCCTCATGTATTTAGTAATTCTGTAAAAGTTGCAATCCAGTAATTTCAACTATATCATCACAACTTCTTGTCTTAATATTTATTTTTATTGTTCTCTTTTCTCACTTCTTCATGATGCGACAATATAGTATCACGGGAGCTAACTCTAAGACTACCTTAACTTAAGGAACTTTGCTAAGTGTGAATGGTAACTAAATCGATAGAAACTTTAAGTAGATCAATATAGATCTAACTATTGTAGCATCGACCTCTCCTCATGTATTTAGTAATTCTGTAAAAGTTGCAATCCAGTAATTTCAACTATATCATCACAACTTCTTGTCTTAATATTTATTTTTATTGTTCTCTTTTCTCACTTCTTCATGATGCGATAAATATATTATCATTATTATTGTAAACTACAATATAGTATCACGGGAGCTAACGCTAAGACTACCTTAACTTAAGGAACTTTGCTAAGTGTGAATGTATTTAGTAATTCTGTAAAAGTTGCAATCCAGTAATTTAAACTATATCGTCGCAACTTCTTGTCTCAATATGTATTTTTATTGTTCTCTTTCTCACTTCTTTTCTCTCTTCTCCAAGATGCGATAAATATATTATCATTATTATCTCCGCAATTTTAGGTGGGCCAATAATTTGGTCGAACATTTTTGGGTGCCTAAAATTTGGTTACCAGACAAGCCCCACTTTTAAGTTGGGTCAATAATTTGGTGGTTGAGCCAATAATTTGGTTCGAAGTGGGGCTCTTATTTTAGTCTAAAATTTTAGCCCCACTTCGAACCAAATTATTGGCTCAACCACCAAATTATTGACTCAACTTTAAAAGTGGGGCTTGTCTGGTAGCCAAATTTTAGAGTCAACTTTTACGATCCACCAAATTATTGGCCCCACTTCGACCAAATTATT
The DNA here is from genome assembly GCA_943737045.1 of Parapristionchus giblindavisi. Lineage (NCBI taxonomy): Eukaryota > Metazoa > Nematoda > Chromadorea > Rhabditida > Diplogasteridae > Parapristionchus > Parapristionchus giblindavisi. The sequence continues at coordinate 42,388 of CALSFV010000100.1, read as the reverse complement.
GGCACCCCTAAAATTGCGGAGATTATAAACTACAATCAATATAGTGTCACGGGAACTAACGCTAAGACCACCTTAACTAAATGAATAGTAACTGAATCGATATAATCTTTAAGTAGATCAATATAGCATCAAGGGAACTAACGCTAAGATTACCTTAACTAAATGAATAGTAACTGCATCGATAGAATCTTAAAGTAGATCAATATAGTATCAAGAGAGCTTACGCTAAGACCATACAAGGGCGGGATACCTGGAGCTCGATTCCACAGGGGGTCCGAACGAAAAATGGCGAATTTTACAGGGGGCCTTCACTTTTTTCCAAAAAAATTCACCTAAACGTTATGTTTTACAGTGGGCATTCCACAAATATTTGGAAATTCCTCATTTTACATGGGGCACCATCTTTAACGGGGGCTGCTACTAATCGCTATTTTCAATCGATATTTCTTTACCCATTTACGTTTAAAATACCCCAACTTCATTTTCATTGTTTTTTTCGCCATTTCCGAGTCTGGGTCTCGCCTGGGGTGCTGACTTTCGTTCGTCGCGATGTGCACGGAAAGAAGCTTTTGCTCAGCTTCTGGTATTGCTCCCACGGCCCCGTATACTGGAGGGTCCTGGATACGGGCCACATGGTGACCGCGAGGGACCCCTGCAACGAACTGGAGGAGGTGGGCAAGAGACTCCCTCCCGCCACGCCTCCAGAAGCAACATCTCTTCGACAACACCAGACCCCATGTGGCGAAAGTTGTCTCGGCCAAGCTACAGCAGTTGGGCTTCGACCACATCCCTCACCCACCGTACTCCCCTTACATCTCCCCTCCCAACTACCATGCCTTCCGCAGCCTGCAGTCCTTCCTCACCGGAAAGAAGATCGATAAGAAGGCCGAACTCGAGTGCCAGATCAGGTCATGGATTGACTCGAGGCCGAAAGGATTTTGGAAGGCATCTGCAAGCTGGCTGAACGATGGCAAGAGGTGGTGGGTGCCGACGTGGAATATATTGGCTTCCATCATTGATTGAGGCAGAAAATATTTACATTTTATTGTGTTCTGGGAAAAATTTACCGAACTTATGATACACCCTAATATATTATAGTAAGGTACCCTGAAGGTATAGTGATGATATGAATACTATGAATGACGAAATGAAATCGCAATTTAGCACTAAACCCCACGATTGAATTAGCTTTCTTTCGAATGAAGCGAGCACACGCAACGCGTATCCGACGCGTGTAAAATGTTTAAGTGCAAAATTATGGTGTCAATCGATGTAATTGCGATAGTGTTCGCATCGTGTTCTCCGTATACCATTTGATAAAACTAAATAGAAAAACAAAAGAATAAAGCTATAAATTCGAAATAAAGCAAGTTTAAAGTTTTTTTTACTTTTATCAATATTTAAATGAGTTTGAGGAATATATTCAAAAAGTTGTCCGATACTTTACCTATTTCTTTTTTTTCGCCTATACTGAAGCTATTGCCGAAACCCGCATGGCTCTATCTTCAGCGGTAGCTGAGGACTGAGCTGCCCCAAAAAAAAGCTTATGAACTTCTATATATGGGAAGTTGCTAAGATTAACGCTAAGAATACCTTAACTAAATGAATAGTAACTGTATCGATAGAATGTATAAGTAGATCAATATAGTGTCACGAGAACTAACGCTAACACTACCTTAACTAAACGAACTTTGCTAAGTGTGAGTGGTAACTGAATCGATAGAATCTTTAAGTAGATAAATATACTCAGGTGTTTGAATCCTTGGATGATCCAAGTAAAATTCGTGCAATTAATGGCATGATCATGCATGGAATATACTCGAATCATGCATGGATTATCCGAGATAATGCATGGATTCGTGCATGAACACGGAAGATCCATGCATGATCACGAACCACGGACATTCCATGCATGGAATGTCGAATCATGCATGATTATACTTCTATTCGTGATCATGCAAGGATTTAAACACCAGTGGCCGTATGCAAGAACAACGGGAAACCCATTTTCCGGGAAAATGTGACGTCATTAGCGTTGGCGAAGGATTTTTGGAAAACACCTCCCCTTACGCTAATGACGTCACATTTTCCCGGAAAACGGTTCTTGCATACGGCCACAGAGTAGTATCACATACATAGGTGGGCACGCTGGGGGAAAGGCTGTGCGCAAACCGGGGAAGGGTGAGGCAAGGCCATATGTGGGCACCACTGCCGCTAGCGGCAATATACCCCCCGATTTTTGGCACCCGACCCCCCGATTTTCCAAAAAAATCACTCAAAATGACGTATAAATGCTCCATTTTTTTGCTTCCGACCCCCCCCCCCGATTTTCATTTCCAGCGGCAATACCAGCCCACGTATGGGCAAGGCTGTGCGCATGGCTATTTTTTGATGAATTCGACTGGAAATTGTCCGATTTTTGCGAGGAAAGGCTAAGCGCAAGTCCCCCATGGGAAGGCAATGCTGTGCGCAAAAAATATTCGTTTTCACGCGCCCACCTATGATCACATATCAGTAGTAGTATCAGAGTAGTATCACGGGAACTAAAGCTAAGATTTTGAAAGTCACGCACGCTGACGCATACGTAGATAAGATGAACTATCAAAATCATGAATCGTAAAATGTTAAATGAAACACGATAGCACAATTCATAGTTGGACGAAATGTTTAGTGAAAGATTTCGAGGCTTATGAACTTCTATATATATGGGAACTTGCTAAGATTAACGCTAAGAATACCTTAACTAAATGAATAGTAACTGTATCGATAGAATGTATAAGTAGATCAATATAGTGTCACGAGAACTAACGCTAACACTACCTTAACTAAACGAACTTTGCTAAGTGTGAGTGGTAACTGAATCGATAGAATCTTTAAGTAGATAAATATACTCAGGTGTTTGAATCCTTGGATGATCCAAGTAAAATTCGTGCAATTAATGGCATGATCATGCATGGAATATACTCGAATCATGCATGGATTATCCGAGATCATGCATGGATTCGTGCATGAACACGGAAGATCCATGCATGATCACGAACCACGGACATTCCATGCATGGAATGTCGAATCATGCATGATTATACTTCTATTCGTGATCATGCAAGGATTTAAACACCAGTGGCCGTATGCAAGAACAACGGGAAACCCATTTTCCGGGAAAATGTGACGTCATTAGCGTTGGCGAAGGATTTTTGGAAAACACCTCCCCTTACGCTAATGACGTCACATTTTCCCGGAAAACGGTTCTTGCATACGGCCACAGAGTAGTATCACATATCAGTAGTAGTATCAGAGTAGTATCACGGGAACTAAAGCTAAGATTTTGAAAGTCACGCACGCTGACGCATACGTAGATAAGATGAACTATCAAAATCATTAATCGTAAAAATGAAGCACGATAGCACAATTCATAGTTGGACGAAATGTTTAGTGAAAGATTTCGAGGCTTATGAACTTCTATATATATATATGGGAAGTTGCTAAGATTAACGCTAAGAATACCTTCACTAAATGAATAGTAACTGTATCGATAGAATGTATAAGTAGATCAATATAGTGTCGCGAGAACTAACGCTAACACTACCTTAACTAAATGAACTTTGCTAAGTGTGAGTGGTAACTGAATCGATAGAATCTTTAAGTAGATAAATATACTCAGGTGTTTGAATCCTTGCATGATCCAAGTAAAATTCGTGCAATTAATGGCATGCTCATGCATGGAATATACTCGAATCATGCATGGATTATCCGAGATCATGCATGGATTCTGTCATTCCATGCATGACCACGGAAAATTCGTGCATGAACACGGAAGATCCATGCATGATCACGAACCACGGATATTCCATGCATGATCATGCATGGAATGTCGAATCATGCATGATTATACTTCTATTCGTGATCATGCAAGGATTTCAACATCAGAGGAGTAGTATCACGGGAACTAAAGCTAAGATTTCGAAAGTCACGCACGCTGACGCATACATAGATAAGATGAACTATCAGAATTAATGAATCGTAAAACGTTAAATGAAACGCGAAAGCACAATTCATAAAGCTACGAAATGTTTAGTGAAAGATTTCGAAAGCGACGCTGACCCATACGCAACGCGTGGTGCAGTGAGTGGTTCGTTAGGTCATGAGTGGTTCGTTAGGTCAAATGAATGAACACGCTTTCGTTTGTGCCTAATTTGCACGTCTTAACGATGTGAGCGAGGTCGGAGGTTGTTCGTATCGTGTTCTCCGTATGTCATTTGGTAAACCTACGCAGAAAAACACAAGCATAAAGCTATAATCTCGGAAATAAGGGCATTTGACCGTTTAACACTTCAATCGATATTTAAATGAGTTTTAGGCATTTTTTCAAAAAGTTGTCCGAAAGTTTACCTAATTCGCCTATGCTGAATCTAATTCCGCAAACCGCATGGCTCTAACTTCAACGGTGTTCGTGAAAACGTGACGTGAATAAAAACGCTATTTAACTTCTATACATGTGGGATAATACTATATTATAGTAATGGCCCCCATCCAGGGATAGCCTGAAGGCATAGTGATGATATGAATACTATGAATGAAGAAATGAAATAAGAATTTAGCACTAAACCCCACGATTGAATTGGCTTTCTTTCGAATGAAGCGAGCACACGCGACGCGTGTGCGACGCGTCGCGTGTAAAATGTTTAAGTGTAAAATTAAGGCGTAAATCGATGAAATTGCGATCGGAGGTTGTTCGCATCGTGTTCCCCGTATGCTAATTGGTAAACGTACGCAGAAAAACACAAGCATAAAGCTATAATCTCGGAATAAAGCATGTTTAACGTTTTTAACTTCAATCGATAATTAAATGAGTTTTAGGCATTTTTTCAAAAAGTTGTCCGAAAGTTTTCTTAATTCGCCGATGCTGAATCTAATGGCGCAAACCGCAAGTCGCTAGCTTCAACGGTGTTCGTGAAAACGTGACGCAAAAAAAACGCACTTAATCTTCTATACATATGGGACCCCCATAATTATCATAATTCTGATAATTATCATAATTCTCGTGTATACTCTGAGAAAGCGACTCCCGAAATAGTCACCGAAAAAAGCTAGATAGTCGCTAGATCGTGAAAAATACAGAAAAGCTACTTGATAAAAGCTAGATAGTCGCTAGGCTAGAAAAACATCCAGGAAAAAGCTAGATAGCCGCTAGATACACATATCCGCTGGATTCTCTCCCCGAAAAGCGCTAGATCGCGCGCGTTGCGTACGCGCAGCGTATCTTTGAATTAAATTTTTTAGTCCTAAAATTAACGGTTTTAATTCTTGTTTTCGTGACTTTTTTGTGAATTTGTTCAATGACCTCATCGTACACTCTAGTATACTTCACCCCCTTGTTAATCTCGCCCCTATTCATTCCCGGCAAGAAGTTATCACTGTATTTATGTGCCAATTCTAATTAGTTTTTCGATCTCTTTCATTTTTGACTCTTGTTTTTCAATTTTTGGTACTGTTCAGCTATGTATGTGACGCATATCCTGAGGAAGATGATGATTTTGAAGAAGTAGATGCAGATGAACATTCAAATGAAGAGGAATTGGAGATTGTTATCGATTATCCTTCTGAACAACTCCAAGATCCAGGTATAAAATGATTTCACTTGTCGTATTACATCATATTGCATTACAACAACTTTATCTGCCGATTGGGGTGTTATGTAAGCTGGGTCGCTATTAGGGTTTTCCGATGAGTCCAATCGTGTCTTGCAAGACTTGCAAGACACAATCGGACTTGTCGTATTACGTTGATGTTTTTAAATTATTTTCGAAAACAATTTTCCAGGTGCGTATGAAGATTCGATGATGCTATACTCCTCAGTAATATTATTATAATATAATTTGATGTATCTTTGAGAGCTTTTGGCCTGAAAATGAAGACGAACTATTTCACGGAGTTGTTTCCAGGTAAGCAAGCAATACAAACAAATCATTCATGCAGTCATTCAACCACGCTCTACAGCGAGAACTCTGTATTTAGTTAAGAGTTAACGAAAACATTCTTTCTTTTATTTATTTTAATTATTCAAGCCTTTGTTTTCAGATATGTCAAAGAAATATGCTACAAAGCTGGAGTTGCTCGTCAGACTATATGCCGATCGCGCCATAATGCAATTGATTATTATCTTGCACGTTCTATTGACGTGAACGTTATTCTAACATCATGTTTATTGTTAGAATTCAATTGTTTCATATATTGCTTATTGTGGATTATTGATGTAAATTACAAGTCTGAATAAACTATGTTTGTAATGTCTCACGAGTTAAATTTACGTAAAAAAACGAGGGGAAAAGTCAGAAATCAGTTTGCGATAGCGAAACCACCTGAGATTACGGTAGTCCCGGAAAACGCTAGATTTTCTCCCACATAGTCGCACGCTAGATTTTCTCCCCTAAACAATCCCTTATATTCTTCGCCTAGACTATATCCAACGTTTTTCGGTGACTTTTTGGGGAGTCGCTCTCTCAGAGCATATGGGACTATCAAACTAATCAATTAATAAGTCAATATAAGGACGAATGAATTATATTACATCGTAATGTCTCTGGTGTCCTTGCATGATCACGAATACAAGTATAATCATGCATGATTCGACATTCCATGCATGATCATGCATGGAATATCCTTCGTTCGTGCACGATCGTGATCATGCATGGATCTTCCGTGATCATGCACGAATTTTCCATGATCGTGCATGGAATGACAGAATCCATGCATGGTCACGGATAATCCATGCGTGATTCGAGTATTTTCCATGCATGATCATGCCATTAATTGCACGAATTTTACTTGGATCATGCAAGGATTCAAACACCTGAGGTCTTTTGCTTTATTTATTTCATCAAACAAAGCCTTGACTTGTAAAATTTAACTTTTATTAAATACACTTTGTCTCTGAAATTCGTATTACTTTCTTAAGAAATTCATTCTGAATATTTGCTAGTATGCTCCAATTACATTTGGATTTACTTTCTTGTCTGAAATTTTTGTAATCGTCGGACCAATATATTGTAGGTGTTCGTCTTTCGTAAGAAGAGTATTGATCATAGAAGAATACATTCGTTGATAGATTTGAAGAGGAAGAAAGAGTGATTATGTCATTCGAAGTAGGCCAGAGGGTTGACACCGGTAAGTATATCCATATTATCGTTCACCTCTGTTTTGATACATTATACACTTTGTTGGTTGTTCTGTTGGAACGATAGAGATTGTTTCAGATAAGAATGGAAAGGGTAAAGTAGCGTTCGTTGGAACTACTCAATTTGCTGAAGGAGATTGGATTGGAGTTATATTAGATGAACCCAAAGGAAAGAATAATGGGAATGTTCAAGGTGTTCAATACTTCAATTGTGACAACAACTATGGATTATTCATTCGACCAGCACAAGTATCATTTATTTATTCATTCTTTTTTATAATTCTTATATCTGTATAATTTAATACAAAACATGCCACAGTATAACCATATACTCAGAAGGCAGGTATATCAATACGACATTTTGTTAAAAAGAAGGTTGATCATTCCATCTTTCTTTCTTTCTTTCTTTCTTTCTTTCTTTCTTTCTTTCTTTCTTTCTTTCTTTCTTTCTTTCTTTCTCTGTCTGATTATATAATATTGTATATATTCCAGCTGAAGATTGATAATGGTCGTGGAATGAAAGGACCATCATCTGCATTGAAAGCTCCATCATCTAGTCTTAGAAAGGATTCAGTTCATTCATCTCTATCCAGATTATCTCCTGGAGTTTGTTACTATTTATGTTCTATTAACAATGTTTAAATGATTGATGTTTGCATGAGCAAAGTACCTTCATAATATGAAGTTTGACTGATAGTTAATAGAGATAGCGTAGATAAAGCATATGTGGGTGGCATTGTCGCTAGTGGCAAGACCCACCCGATTTAACCAAAATTCACTCAAAAATAAAAACCATTTAGCTAAAATTCACTGTAAAAGTAAATTTTTACGTCCCACCTACCGGCTTTTTGCGCCCACCCCACCCGATTTCAATTTCCAGCGGCTAAGGTTGCCCACGTATGAGACAAAGAGTTTTGCTGTATTTGAGTGATAGATATCATCAAGCAGTAAATGGTAATAATAAAATATATGCCTGTAATGTAATTGATTATAGTCATCACCTAAGATGAGTCCGTCAGTATCACGTGAGAATCTATCTCGACCCAATCCATCTAATAATAAGAAATCATCTATTGCTACTCATTCTGAGGTATATCAACATTCATTATCGATTAGTATTCTAATAATGGTGTGATGGTGTGGATTAAGAAACGTCGTCTTGGTACGATACCATCATCCCTTGTTTCCCCTCCTAAAGGATCCTCTTCCCTTGTGGTATGGCTGAATGATTGACTATATCGGATAGTCATGTCTATCTATCTATTGGTGCATCTGCATGACTCCTCCATAGACCTCTCTATTCCATCCCCTCTCTATCCCATCCCCTCATCTATCCCATCAGCTCAATTAACATATATTGAAAGAGGGTAATTCCATCTCTAGCTACAGCTCTCCCATATTCTCTCGCTTATGCTCTTTTAGATATATCATTTGCTTATCCTTGATTGATCGATCGTAAGACTCCATTCCTACCTAGTCCCTTCATTATAGTGTGCTTTGTGTTGTATTCATCATGATCATTCCCTGTATGGATATGTTTCAGTCATCAAAGATGATACCTCCATCATCATCAAGGAAGGAATCATCATCACGTATAGATCGTATGGATGATCCTCAATCATCTAATACTTCTCCATCATCATCTACTCCTCCATCTGTATTATCAAGAGTTAAGAAAATGGAAGAGGTATTCATTATATTATACTATTATATGGGGGTTATATGTGTTTCTTTTTCTCCTTTTCCTCTTTAGTTCATCTCATTTCTCTGCTGGTTATCATGAAATCGCTTGCATAAGTAATCTCTTCCCTCTCCCTCTCTCTCCTTCTGCCTCTTGATTGAAGATAGATAGAGAAGGTTGATGATACTTTTTATTGTACATTATGTGATAGTGCACTGTATGTTCTATAATTGATTGATTGGATTGTAGAGTATGATATATATATATATATATATATATATATATATATATATATATATATATATATATATATATATATATATATATATATATATATATATATATATATATTGATTATAGGATACAGTAGTTGCTCCTTCTGTTCCATTGTCATCAATTGTACCACAAGGAATGGATGAAGGAACCGAATTAGAATTACTTCGAGTTGAAGTTAAAGATCTTGGAGAGAAACTTGAAACACTCAGGTATACTGTATCTGTTCATTCATATATTTATTGATTAATATGATTATAGAATGAAACGTAAGGAAGATCGTGAGAAATTGGTTGAATATGAAAGAATGAAGATTCAATTACAATCATTGAGTGAATATAAGAATAGAGCACAAGATGCTCATTCTAATCTATTAAGAGAATTACAAGAAAAGAAACAGGTATCATTACATTTATCATATATTTCAATTTGCATGTAGTGTATGAGGGTTGTCATATATCCAATTATTAGTTGTATTGTCTCAGATGAAAGATCTCTATGATATTATGAATAGTTATTGTTATATGGTATTGATTATAGGAAGCTGATGTACTTCGTGAATGGAAAGAATCAACGAATGAAGAATTGACAGCAGCTAATGATCAAATGGAAATGATTACACTTGATAAGGAAATGGCTGAAGAAAAAGCTGAACAATTACAAGAAAAGGTATGATTTATGGAATAAAAGTCTTATATTATTGATTAATAGCTTGAACGTATTTGAAAATGATATGAATGTACTGTAGTGGGAAACGTTTTGAATATAATAGAAGATATGGATGCATGAGTAGCAGGGTTGGGCGGAAAAGGGTGACCGGTAAAAATTCGGTAACGGTAATTTACCGGTCTAACATACCGGTAAAAAACCGGTAAAACGGTAAAAACGGTAAAACTCTTAAAAACCCTTTAAAATCGCTAAAGTGTTTTGCCAAGTTTGTCTGTACGTTTATTCATTACATCAAAACAGCGATATCGTGTCTCAAACTACATATATGAGTGACAAACGGCAAATTTATTCTTCTTTGACCGTAGTCGTAGCAAAAAAATGTTTTCATTTCCTTTGTTGTATTGATATATTTGACAAGTGTTATTTATTGAGAGAGTAACTGTCTGTTGAGACATAAAATCGCATTGGGATACGGACAATTTCGCAAGATATCGAACATAATTTTACAAAAAAAAAATAACGCAGAATATCTAGTGTATATTTCGGTAATTACCGGTGAGAAACCGTAAAATTTACCGGTCGGTAAATTTTACGGTCAGGGACCGGTAAAACCGGTAAAAAATCGGTAACGGAAAATTTTACCGCCCAACCCTGATGAGTATGATTATGATGTTGTAGGTTGATGAATTACAAAGTAAAGTAGATGAATTAGAAGCAGATCTATCTATAATGAGAGAAGAAATGGGAAATGGGGGAAGAGATGGAGTACCTGAAGGAAACTCTGTTCAAATGAAACAAATACAACAACAAAATGAACGATTGAGGGAAGCACTTATCAAGTTGGTTATTCATTCATTTATTGATGGATATTTATTCATTGATTGATTGATTCATTGATTGATTGATTCATTGATTGATTGTAGAATGCGAGATGTTAATGGTAATGCTATGGCTGAGAAACAATCAGCAGAGAAGGAATTAGATAAATTAAGATGTGAAAATGCTGAATTACTTAGAATGGGTACGGTATATCAGAATATATTTATATTATTGATTGATTGATTGATTGATTGATAGGTGAACTTTGGAAGAAGAAATCAGAAGATTCAGAGGAAGCAATTGTTAATCTAAAAGAACAAGTTGATGCATTCCTTGGATCAGAAGATGTTATACAACATTTGACTGATAGAAATCTTGATATGGAGGAAAAGATTAGGTAATTTGATATATTCTATTTGTTATTCCAATATAATTGAATATACGATATCTGTATACCATGAATGATGTTGACTTGATTGATTCAATGTATGATTAGAAGTCATTCATATTCATAGTATCTTCTCCTCTTATATCTATCTCATAATAGCTTACAATGTCTTCTGTCTCTATATTACACCTCACAATACACTACATTATTACTAAATCACATTGTATTACTTTATTATTGTATATGCGTATATGAGTGATGTTTGATCTTTGATCTTTGTTTAGATCATTGGAGATAGATAAGGAAGATTTGGAAGCAATGAGAGATATGGATGAACAGATTGCAGAAGAACAAAAAGAAGTTGAGAAAGTATTGAGAAAAGAAATAGAAGCACTACAGGTTACTATTAATGAGGTATGTAATTGTATATATAGAATATAATGGAATATATCAGTTTTTTGTATTCCTTTTTGGTACTTAGAATTTGTTTTTGAATCTCGAAAGAAGCTCAGAGGAGTTAGATAAGAGATGTTTTGTATTAACAGAATGATATAATTGATATTGTTTATTACGTTGAGCTTCTTCTTCGTCAACGACAAGATGAATCACATTCAGAACAATTGAGTCAAACTATTATCAAGTTTAGAAAGAAAACTGCTGAATTGAATGCAGATATTGAAGACTTCAAGGATCAGGTATCATTTATTCAATCAATCTTCAATCATTCATTTATTGATTAATTCATTGATTTGGAGATTCTTCAATTGGAAAAAGAAGTGAATAATGGTCGAGAAGGAGAAAAGGATCGAGCTGGTCAAGCTAGTCTTGCACTCATTAGTGCATCAAGGCAATTTGCAATTGTAAGAATTATATATATATCTACCTGTTTTATAATATATTATTACTATTCTTTATGATAAGGTCATGATATCAATGTATTCACTTTAAGAGCGTCGAATCTCGTATTCGTTCGATTGAACTTCAATTTGCTGATAAGCATATCAAATATCTCAAAGCGTTTCTACCTGATAATTTTACTCGTGGAGGAGGTATTGTAATATATTCTATTCTATTCAATACATATATAGTATAATATAGGTGATAATGATTGTGTATCAGTATCTCTTATTGTTCCTCGTATTGGAGAGAAAGCTATTGCATTGTCATCATTACTCAAAGAGAAGGTATCCATTCATGGCAAATTGTCGCTCACAATTAGTACACATTTTTATCCTTTTCAAATACTTGATCATGTATTTTCTAAGGTTTTCTTAGTGTGGATGTCTTTGCCCAATGCACTAATATGTGATAAAAAAATATTCGGGGGTGCTGCGGTGCAAAATTGGTATACTGTAGTATACTGTAGAATCTTACTGTAAAACTGCTACAAGTCCAGTAATGCTCAAATACCGTACTTTCTAATAAAAAAAATAGCAGCCGCGTTTAGATAACATGATACAACATTTTTGAAAATCTTGTGAACGTTTCTTTTGTCACAAATTTTTGGCTTTGACGGTATATCTATTGATTGATTGATTGATTGATTGATCTGTTCATTCCATTGTATTCAGTTCCCTCATGTGCCTGGTGGAATGAGATTGGAACATGTATCAAAGTCTCATAAAGGTGAGCAATGGGCTCATGTCTATAAGGCTTCTCATCTATGCTCTTCTATATATAATGTATGTGGACAGATTGAAAGGTATCTATATCTATCTATCAATTAGTATCTATGAATATATTGATTGATTGCAGTGCTTTATCTACATGTACTGTGGATACACTCTCTACAATTGGTCATCTTCGTACTGATTTCTCACTTCAAGAGAAACATATTGATAACTATATTGAACTATTAAAAAGTGGAAGAATGGATGAAAACTCTTCACTTGATCAATTGGAAGGATGTGTACGATACTTTACAAAGAGGGTACAGTATATATCTATTATTGATTGATTGAATGATTGAATACTGTAGGTGATGGAAGATCAATTGAGTGGACGTGATACTTTTGATGGATATATGTGGACAATTAGATCATGTCAATGTATTGTTGATGCCATTGAATGGTGGAATATTAATGAAAAAAGAATTATCTTCTTGATTACGGTAGGAATACTGTATATATGGGATATTTATTGATTATTATTAATTTAAGAGTGAGTCGAGTGAAGTTGTTGATTGGGTAAAGAGTATAGGAGTACACATGACTACAGTTGAACAATTGACTAGAAAGATTAAGGTATATCCTAATGTTATTCATATTATGAAATAATAAATATATGAATTATAGACTCGTCTATCAACTCCAGTCACTCTTATTCTAACTGAATCATTCTATGAGAATTTATCTCGTTCACTTAGTCTCATTCATAGAATATCATCACTTATACATGATACATGTGCATTGGCTGCTACTCAACTATCTATGCTATCTGGTTAATCCATTCATTCATTCATCTATCTATCTATCAATCCATTCATTCATTCATCTATCTATCTATCAATCAATCTATTCATTCTCTTTAGGTGAAGCATCAGGATTCGATTGTGTCCGTGTCAAAGAAATGTTTCATTGTGTATTCGAGAAGAGTTTTGGAAAGATTTCACTTGATAAGGTCTTCCAACCTGTTGAGTATGTTATATGACTCATTTATATAAAATAGATAGATGAATGAATGATATTACAGTAAGGATGTATCAATTCTAACTAGTTGTATTCATGAAGTATATCAGACAATTGATGGGGGGTTAATGGAATCAACTGAGAAGAAGGACAATAAGGTTACATTATCTCATACTAATACATTACCTTAAAGGGAAACTGCCATTCAAAAATTTCTCTTCAATTTCATTTAATCTTATGCTAACTAGATAATGTAAAGTCAAAAAATTTTTTTGATACGTTTAGATGTTTTTTTTTGAAACAACTTACAATAAATCGTTCCGAAAAAAGGGGCCCCATGTAAAATCAACCATTTTTCGTTCGGATACCCCCTGTTGAATCGTGCTCCAGGTACCCCGCCCATGTATGTGTACAGATCATGTACGGCGGAAGCCGATTCTTTGCCCATGGTTTTCTTTTTTGACTTCTCGTCGAAGGTCTACTTTGGCATTCCCTCGTTCCTAGTGAATAACAAGCAGCCTTTGCAGTAAACAACTCACCATTTCTTCCCTAGTATCCCACACCACGATGTAGGATTCTTCTCAATCGATTCATACCCCATGACCCAAACCAACCTTGACCATCTAATCGATCATTCCATTATCCTCCTTACTCTCCACGGTGAGAGATCGATGACTGGACTGACTCATAAGGGAGATGAGAAGTTGGTCCTTTATGATAACAACCTCAGGAGAGCCCACTTGGTTGGAGAAGGAGAGATCCCACAGGATGTTCCCCAAACCTAACATGCGCCCCTAGAAAATTATGGTGGGGAGTGGATGATGTGATGAACTGGTATGTGCTCCCCGAGAGTATGACAATTACCGGGCCAAGCAACTACAGAATTTGAAGAGGGCAGTCGAGCCGGTCGAATAGTTGCTTTACAGATTTGCAACACGCGGCGTGGTTTTCACAAAATGAGGCCATTTTTTCCATAAAATGTGGTCGGGGTTTCAAAAAATTTTTTTCCAAAATGCGGCCAGGCTTCGTAGTTTGAAATATAGTTTTCGACATATGCCGTGGAAGTGTCGACGCTGCAATTAAGTAATACTGGTGATAAGATATTTCGGGGAAAAATTGGGAAAATACCAAATGTGAGAAATCCAAATGGGAAAAGCCAAATGACAAAATACTCTTTGGGAACGTCAATATCGGAAAAGGACATTTCGGAAAGTTTTTTTTCGGAGATTCAATTTCGGAAAATGATACCTCGGAAAATTTTCCTGGCGCAAAACATGATGCTTGTCGAGATTATAGCAGTATTCACACGTGTCCAGTGTTGTGCACATCATGACTGGCTTCTATAGAAGGGAATACTTACAGATGACTGTATCTCATGACTAAATATCATAGATGGCCCATAATACCTGCCAAATACCACATCTACCCCGTTTATCCAAATACCATATCTACCTCGGAAAATACACGTATTGATAACTAAAATTGTTAATAGTTACCGATGGACTTATGTGCTCGTCTTTTAAAACATTCGTGTGATTGATTCATCTGTAAGTATTCACGTGTGAATACTGCTATAATCTCGACAAGCATCATGTTTTGCGCCAGGAAAATATTCCGAGATATCCTTTTCCGGAATTAAATCTCCAAAAAAAACTTTCCGAAAAAGAACCTTCCGAAATATCCTTCTCCGAAAAAAAACATTTCCGAAATGTCCTTCTCCCAGTTGGATTTTCCGAATATTCGTCTCCCAAGTGGTATTTTCCCATTTTTTCCCGAAATGTCTTATCACCGTAATACTTTGCTTCGCGCCCTGCTGGACTCTACAGGGACGGGATCCATAAATTGAACATTGGACATATGTTGCTAATAATTATGGCAACTATAATTAATGACTTGCTATTGTTACCTCGAAGAAATAAAGTTTTGAAGAATGGACTACGAATTTCCCGTGAACCTAATACATTTACATTTTAATTATGATATATCTCAGAGTATATTATATTATATGTATATGTATATCTCTTGATTGTATTACAGTATCCTCCTTTGATTGAACGTGCTCTGACACGAAAACAAGGAGCAACTGAATCAGAAGGATTGAGATGGCAAATTGAGAAGAAAGAAAGTGAAATCATGGAATTGAAGAAGGTTATTAAGGCTAGAATGGATGATGTATCTAATTATAAGGTATAAATGAGGAGTACTGTAGTTGTATTGATTGATTGATTGATTATAGCTACGATTGGAAATGTCAGATGCTCGATTGGAACAGAGTTCGAAGGTTGATTCAGAGAAGGAATCCCACTTACAAATGAGAATTGATCAATTGAATCTTGAAATGAAGAAACAAAAGAAGTACGTTTTTATTCTTATGGAAAATGATCTTTGATCTTTGACCATTTTAATGCACCGCGTAAAGTATATATTATTAATGGATAATATAGAAAGAATAATGATATATTTATATATATATATATATATTTTATATATATATATATATATATATATATATATATATATATATATATATATATATATATTACAGTCAATATGAAGAGACATTGGATGCACTACAGAAAGATCTTCGTAATGCAGAAAGTGATAATAATGAATTGAAAGAAAGACAAAAGAATCTTAGTAAGAAGGCATTGCTACAGGTTTATTATCAATTACCTCTTTATATGAGGCTGTTTACGTAAGAGTCGACTAAGCGCTGGCACAGTAAAAAAATCAAATTTTGTGTATCGGTGTTCTCAAGGGTGCTGATGACGATGGACATGTCCATTATGCACCTAGAGCCACCGTTGAGGCCAGACGACGTCGCGTTGAAAACGCGTTTTCAGTATTTTCTCGTCACCCGATGGTGCTAAAATTTGCAGATTGTACCTTCCGGCGCAGAATTTGATGGCGATCACGCCATTCATTTTTCATGAAGAAATTTCATAAAATTTCAAAAATGGAATTTATCTCAAAAGCAAAAGATATTGTTGCGAGATACATAGATCGAACCGTAATAGCTTCAAGATCCCATAGAAAAAATTTCAGCCTATTTGTGGCAGCGATTTTCGAGAAAATCGACTTTTAGTGTAGTTAGATTGTCGTTGAAATAGAGGCGATACTGTCCCGTGATCTACCTCCTTGACTCTCTTCCCCCGATCGATATGCCGTCACACTGCAGGTCCCCTTCCTTTACTACACACTCTTTCACCGATGAAATTAAGGACGCCTGTTATGAGCATTGTATGGACAAATTAAGATAACATTAACAATTTATAAAGTAAGAACAGTGGATAAAGAATACTCTCGACATAGATAGTTATTGAATGAGGGTATTATTGGGCATGATATGTGATTGATAATATGGACAAGGAAAATAAGTAAGGAAAGGATGGAATGGGGGTGGAATTAAGTTGTGTATCCCCTTCAACGACAATCTGATTACACTTTCGTTAAAAGTTGAATTTCTCGAAAGTCACGTGCGCAAATTTCTATGGCTGCTCTTCGACTTTACAGAAGTCAAAACCAATATCAGAACGAACTGAAATTTTTTCTATGGGATCTTGAAGCTATTACGGTCCGATCTATGTATCTCGCAACAATATCTTTTGCCTTTGAGATAAATTCCATTTTTAAAATTTTATGAAATTTTTTCATGAAAAATGAATTAGACAGGCGTGATCGCCATCAAATTCTGTGCCGGAGGGTACAACCTGCAAATTTTAGCACCATCGGGTGACGGGAAAATACTGAACGCGTTTTCAACGCGACGTCGTCTGGCCTCAACGGTGGATCCAGGTGCATAATGGACATGTCCATCGTCATCAGCACCCTTGAGAACACCGATACACAAAATTTGATTTTTTTACTGTGCCAGATTTCACAGATTTTAGTCGAGTCTTAGGCAAACGGCCTCATACATACCATATGTACTATTATAGGGTATACAAAACATGGAGAATATGGAAATGCGTTCACCTACTCGTTCATTATCATCTAATGTATCCAATGGAGGAGTATCTTCTGCTGAGGTTACATAGTACTTTTATACTAATTATACAGTTATTCTTGTGAAGAAATACTTGATCAGATTTGATAAATGAAGATTAGTTAATTAATATAAGAATACAATTGAGGTTGCAATATTGGAAAGTCAATTGGGTGATGCATTGGATACACTTAGAAGAACTACTATTGAGATGAGAAAGGCTAAGGTATATTGATTGATTGATTAATTGATTGATTTGTTCATTCAGGCATCATCATCAACCTTATCTTCTCTTCATCTTCCAACATCAATATGTGGTCCATTCTCTCTTTCATTGAAAGAATCAAAGAATGATCCTTTATTTGACTCAATTGAATCTGAAGCTAATCATCTACAAAGAGTTAGTCTATACTCCTTAACTATTATATCAATAGTTCTAATGCACTATCTCCTATCCTTTCTAATATTTACTACAGTACACATGTCTATTTATAGGAAGAAGCACGATTTGCATTCTTCACTCCAAATCCTCTTAAATCATTTAAAGAGAATGAATCAGAACGTGAACGATGGATGAAAGATAGAGAATTATTCCAATTCAGAGTACAATCTGTTAGTTGATATATTATACTATATTATATTATATTATATTATATTATATTATATTATTATATTATATTATATTATATTATATTATATTATATTATATTATATTATATTATATTATATACTTTGTTCAGTGTCGTAATAGATTGCATGATTATTGGAGAAGAAATTATCCTGAGAAGGAAGTTCCACGATTAATTGGAGTACAAAAGAAGGAGAATATCGTACCACAGGTATCTATAGATTATCTAATCAATTAAGCAATGAGTATTAATTCAGAGTGAATTGAATATCCATTCGAAGACATTTAAAGATATCTGTGGAAAGTGGGGAATAGCTACTGCATAATTGACTTACCTAGTCTATTCTTATACATTTATTCATTATCATTATTCATTATTCATGTACAAATCACTTTCACTTTATTTATTAATTTTTCTTAGTCCTAATTGTGTAATATCATACTCTTTTGTTTAAAACAAAATGTGCCTTTACTACAGATTACTTTCATATTTATTCGGATACAATAAAATGCGTCTTTGAGAGCATAATGTACATAGTTGAATGATACGGATGTTTAAGGATACAATAATGTTGAATGAGTGAATATGATTAGATGTAAGAAGAGTAAAGCAATGAGGAATAGAATGAATATTAAGCTTTTTGTTAGCACCCATAATAGTAAAGGAGAAGAAGATGTATTAGGAGGATAAATGATAGATAAAGCTATTCATTATATGAAGGAAGTTGTGTGAGTCTCAATTACGAAGATGGAAAGAGCACAGGAGGGTTAGGTTAATAAATAATATTATAAATATATAAAATCATATTGTATAAATATAGCATTACAAAGAGGGAAAGTATCATATGAGAAAGTAAAATACCGAAATTATGAGATGAAATGTATTGATTGAAATGAATGAATAGCAGTTTGGTGAAATGGTATATAGAGATACAAAAGATACATGGACAAAGATGGTAAAGACCATCTGTTATTTGTATTCAATCATGATAATATTGGAATATGGAGAGATTATTAGTTACTATATCTAATTCTTTTTGTTTCTCTTATCTTCATCTTTCTTCATACACCCTTCACATATATAATTAGAGTTATCAGGATCTTCAATAACTTCTCCAGTACAGATTGCATGTATCCATCCTTTACATGATAAACATTGAACATACAACAAACTATCACCTACAATTAAATTAATATTATTGTACAAGTATAAGTTTGTATGCACTTTACATGGAATATTTAAAATATATAAGTTATCTAATAATGTGCCCTATGGTCTTTACAATGAATGAATGAATCGATAATATAATAATAATAGTAGTTAACTTACTATAAGGTCGTAAACAATGGGGATGACTACATGGATCAAAGTTCTCTTCAGTAATAGTACGAGGTCTTTTCTTTATTGGAGAGAATGATTCAAGTGATCGACCCCTTTTACATGGAAGGAATAATGATTCTGGTTTCTTTGATGGTATTCCATTCATTCTTAAATCATTTCAATTAAATATAACAAGTTTGATATATAAGAATACCTCAAATCATCCCATGCATCTCTTTGTTCTTCTAAAGTACAATGAAATAGAACTGATATAGGTTCAGTTAAACATGCAAGAAGAGATGAATCTACCATCTCTGTTGATAGAAGAATAAGAATTATTGATTTCAATCTATAATCAATCAATATCATTAATGAATCCATATGGATAGATATGAACCTATTAGATGAATCTTCATTTCTATCATTCTTTTTCCATTCTATATACAATCGTCTTGTCTCTTTAGTTACTTCTTCGAAATGTTCATAAGCATATTGAACTAGAGTTGATTCAATGACCTTGAATGAATCGATATATGATAGAGATAGATACAAATACCGTATACCTTATCAGGTGCTGTATGGACTATTTGACGGACTTGTTCATGTGATGGACGAGATGATCGAAGACATCGAACACATAAGAATGAACCAGGAGGAAGACGAGTAAGGAATGGATCCCACCATCCACATGATACTTAATCATATGATAGATGGAATGGAATGGAATGAAGACTTACAATGAGTCTTTGATCTACATACAATACATGTTAGAATAGATTCATCCATCTTCTCTTTTAGACATGGACATGTTTTATGAACAGGAAGATGATCATTTGTCCATCTATATAATCATTCATATCATATGAGATAAGAGATACAGATCTTACTGTAATCGTGAAAGGAATGAAGATTGTTGTGATTGCATTTTATCCAAATGATTAGTTAGATCATCTCGACTCTTGAAGTTATCAGTTGGTGCCCTTTAATCATATAAATGAATGAATAGATACAAGATATGAATGACTAACCAAACAGATAAAGAATCAGATCGATCCCTATGAAGAGTTGGTCTTTGACCTGCAGCTAATGCAACTACATCTCCACGGAAATTAATGATCTATAATATAGAAATATTGATTGATCAATCAATCATTATATAGGAGTACCTCATATAAAGAATAGTAACTATGATCAGGAACGAAGATATTTGTTAGTTTATTTGTAAACTCTTCCACTCTTTGTAACATATCCAATAATAATGAACGATTGTGTGAATTACGAAGACAAAGAGAACTGAATAAGATGAAAGATCAAAGATCACTTTGATGAAAGAAATAAAGAGATTAACTTACTTATCATACTTATCAATCCATGCACACATATCTAACCATGTCCATTCAGATGAAATTTCAAATGAATAAACAGTTGATAGACATTCAATCTCTGATCGAAGTTGATCAAGACCTCAGATAAATGAAATGGATATAAGATTAGATGAATATACTCACCAGATGCACTACACCAATCAGATCTTCTTACTTTATCCCATAATCCATTTACTTTACTACATTTCAGATCTATTCCATTCATTAACATATATGCCTAAACAATATCAAAATGTTGTTAAATGAAGTAAGATCTAATAAAGAAAGTAAAAGATACCTCATCATTATCTGATATAGCAGTTTCCTTCATTTCTTTCAATCGTTCATATCGTTCACATTTATCAACTCCTAATCGTTTTCCTTCATTTAATATCATGTCACATTCCTCTAATGTACTTCTAAAATAATCAATCATACGACTTTGAACATCTTTATGCTTTGGTAAGACTAATTTTAACATTATCCTTAAATGTCTTGTTGTGATAAATAAGATTGAATGAATACCTTTGTCGCGTAAGAAAATCATTAGCTAATTCCATATCTTTAGTAGGCGACCATAACAAGAATGGATCAACATGATTCCTTCCCCACATCTCCACATCATACCTCTCAAAATACAATCCATATATATATATATATAAATAATATGTATGATCCTTACATGAGTGATTAATTGTATCAAATGTTCATCATATCGTATATCTAGACTATTTGATTCTTCAATCAATCTTTTTAACTTCTCTTCATTAAATGGCCCATCTACTACTTCTTTACATTCATTCTCCCATTTATTCATTCGACTTATCAATCCCTATAATGACAGTATTCCAAATAGTTCAATAATCAATCAATAATCAAACCTCAACTTTATCAACAAGATCAACGTCATGAACTGGTAGAAGATTCAATTTCATTTGAATATTTGCAAGTTCATTCATATCAATTCTAGTATCAGCACGTTGAATGCGAGTTTTTGATCTACAAAATCAATCAATAAATGGAATAATTAGACAATATTATCGAATACCTCACACGTATTTTATCAGATAGAATATTACGAGCATATTCAATAGTTGGATTAATCTGATCGATAGTTTGAATCAAGAAATTGAATAGTTTAGATGATGGATAATGTTTAGAACGAGCTTCTTCAAGAGCATTCTTTACTTCACTTAAACCTATAATTGTGTACATTAGAATAAGATATAAAGTGGATAAGATGATACATACATGGTTTAGCTTTACCAATATTAATTATATATTGAATAGCTGTGACTCTCTTCTCCCAATCATCATATTTCTTAGTGATTCCTTTCAATTTATCCAACATTGGATGAAGATCTTCTAGTTCATAACTATATCTTAATATGATACACATATAATACAATCAATATAATATAATATAATAACTTACTGAAGTACAATCTGATTGAGTGGACATTTTGAACATATCTTATCCATATGATCAAGACAAACAATATTACCATGACTACATTTAAGAGCAGACATGAATAGAGTTGTATTACAATATCTAAATCATATCCATCTTTACAGTATTATATCATTTAATCAATATCATATTTGTAGTGTATAGAGTATGTAATACCTGCATGCTCTCAAATCATCAGGAATACTCTCAAAATCAATTCGATTTCCTTTTTTGATACCTTTAGATGCAATCATCTTTCTATTATTTGTTTCACGATATGAGATCTATAATGACTTCATTATATGATATGATATGATATGATAGAGTACATACCACTTTCAATTCATCTAATGCAGCAACAGCCATAGACATACTTAATTTATCACATGCTCTAATCATTTTCATTACTAATTCATCATGAGCAAATACACAACATCGACGAACTAATCCATATGAGATCATTGATTGACGACCCATTTTAAGCTATAATCAATAATCAATCAATCAATCAATAGAGAAATACAATACCCAATCGATTGGGGCAAAGTTGACAGCTTCAGCAAAATTAAGACCTTGATTGAATCCAGCATGATATGCACGAGGGAATGTAATGACGAATTCACCCGCATTCTTACAAATCAATATTAATTATAATGAGTAAATGAATGAATAAATGAGTACTTGATGTACAGTAGTAACATTTACTCCTCTTGAACGAAGGAAATGTGGATTAACAGCAATAGTCATATGATGAAGAAGATCAGGTTGAAGACGAAATAAAGATGGACAAAGTGTACGAACTATCTACAACTACTATCATATTTATACTACCATAACATTATATTACCTCCTCAAACTTTTCAGCTTCTTCACATCCAATACCGTACCATATCTTAGGTTCACCCCTGATATTGATTACAATGTATTCATTAAATTAATAGTATTAATAGAAGTACAAGAATAAGTATGCATGCACTTTAAATGTAAATTATTGAATAATGAATAAATATGAGAGAATATCTGAAGGAAATCACATATGAGGTGACATAGCAAACATTTTTTTTCTGTTTGATGTGGAATATACTGCCAGGCGACCTCAGCATACGAGGAGGTTTGATTGGGAGGGGGGGGGGCGACCTCAGCATACGAGGAGGTTTGATTGGGGGGGGGGGGGGGGGGGGCGACCTCAGCATACGAGGTTTGATTGGGGGGGGGGGGGGCGATCGATTCGGCAAAGGATCATAAATCGGCAGTTGGGAGATGGCGTATGAAGGTGTATCATTGTTTTCAGTAGGAGTGCACGGTATTGTGCTAACGTAATCGTCAGGAATCGCGAACTGAGTTTTTTCAGTCGTTGTACATGGTTGAGAATTGGCTGACGTCGAAAAATTCATGATGGTCCGAGACCAAATAGTATTTACTATTATATCAACAGTGAGCCAACATTTATTCTTTTGGATTCCGTAACCTAGCTACCGTACCTATAGTATTGTGACGAAGTTCATGGCAAATTCCTATGCGTGCATTTTTTTAAATTGTAAAATATATAAATAAATTATCTTCAACGAGCTGAGCAGGAATGTATGAAGAACCGAATTTTAAAACCTATTCCGAAAATAAAGTTAGTTCGTGATACACTACAGCATTCAGGATTATTGTAACTAAGGTTACTGTATGCGGAGTACGCTATTCAGATCGGTTCACCCATAAATACACGCTTTACCGTAAACTTCGCAACAAAAATAATCGGGTACGGTAGTTCGAGTTACGGTATCGAGAAAAATAAAAGTTGGCTCACTGTTAAGATAGTAGTAAAAAAATGAAATTTTCGACCTCAGCCAATTCTCAATCACGAACCCCGGGCCATGGGTCGACTGAAAAAAATCAGTTTACGATTCCTGACGATTACGGCAGCGCAATACCGTACACGCCTACTGAGAACAATGGGACAACTTTTCTTGTCATAGGCCATCTCCTCACCGATTTATGATCCGTTGCCGAATCGATCCCCCTTTGATTTTGTGTCTGAAGATTACTGCAAGAGAAAATGTTCGGTAGGTCAAAAAAATTCGGCTCCAAAGGATCCGATCGACTCGGGAGTGGCACCAATCGACCCTCCTGCGAATACAAGATCGGAGTCAAAGTTGTTATATCGCACGAGGATCGATTGGCACCACTTCCGAGACGATAGGATGCTTGGGAGCCGAAATATGTTTTGAATACCGAACATTTTCTCTTACAGTAACAATATCAAATTTTGTCATATGTACGGCTGAGGTCGCATGGCAGTGCACTATCATATTCCACATCAAATAGAAAAATATGTTTTTAAATATAAAATATATTATAATATATAATATAATATAATATAAATTTTTTGCTATGTCCGTGTACCCCAGGTCAGAATGTGAATTCCTTCAGACAATCTCTCATATATGATACCAATGATTGTAATTGACGGAATATGTCCAATGATCTTCAGTGTGCCAACAAAAAGTAGAGAAACACATACCAACATACACCCATGGAACCATCATTCCTATATATATACAATATCACCATTATTTTCAATTTGAATCAACGAAATATAGTTATAGTAAGAAAAACAAACCCGAGATTCCGCTATCGAAATGAGTAAGTACAGAATCTCTCAATACAGGCATATTATTAAGATTCCAAGGATGTGATGCCATTGTTTTATCACTTATTTTAGAGGGTTCATCTATCTTACGATAGAAACCAGATCCAACCTAAATCAATAAATATTTGAATAGATATGTCAAGTATTGAATGAATACCTTATTAGTAATAAGATCAGCTCCATATTTAACAGATACGATATCTTCTCCATCCAGAATCTTTTTCCAATATGTCTTCTCTATCAAATCGATTGGTACATCCTAAAGTAAAACGATCAATAATGAATTGAACCATTGAATTAGTTTTTTTTAAAATTTACCTCAGGTTCCATATTAAAGTAATCTCGTTTGAATTCATTAGCATAATCAGTAAATCCCTCAAGTGAATAACTACATGATGAATCATAGAAACCAAAGTCTGATCCCATCATTCGAACTTCTTTCTCTGTACAATTTGTACAATTCCATCGACCCTAATCGTATAATTCATTACATTTGTTCACTCACTCACTCATAATCAATCCTTCTACCTTAGGTCTATCCTTAATAGATGGTTTGAGACAATGCATATGGAATGTTCTATCACAATTATCACATGTAATCATTCTATCTTCATCATCTCCTCCACTACAGCGTACACAAATATCGAATAGATTCTCTTCTTCTGAAAGTATTCATTCACTCATATTATATTCATACTTTGATATATTTATTGATCCGATAATCGAATGACAAAAATCGGGGGTGTATTGCAGCTAGCGGCAGTGGTGCCCACGCATGATAAGAATATGGATAAATATAAAATGAACTAACTCTTCTTCTCTCTAATTTTCCTCATAATTCGTCCAGATTTAGAAGTGATTCCTTGTCTATTTCCACCTTGCATACTACTTCTTCCTTCTCCCAATCCTCGTGGTGACACTATTTCTTTCTTATCTACCTCACTTTCATCATCTACTTCTTCATCATTTGCATTTAAATCTTTGTTCTACAAACACAAATAATTGATTGAGGTACAAAAGATAAATTATAAACCTCAACATTCTCAAGAAACGGAAGTACTAATTTGCAGTAATGATCTTTCAATTTACTTCCAGCCTAAACAATTCAATATCATCTAACGTACTCATATTAAGATATCTACCTGATTACTTTTCAATCCAAGAGACTTTGCAATGGCTGTCCATCTCTTTGTTGAAGACACTACATCGAATCCACCTTCAGCCCGTATCAACTGCAAAGTATTGATTAGAGAAGAAAAAGAGAAAGGGGAGGGACATACGTGATGTGCTTTGAACAAATCGACAGGCCTATTCTCTAGAATGGGAGAACGAAATGGAATGCCTTGTAGATCCCAATAATTGGTTATTCTCTCCAAGAAACATGATTTCTCCCGACAAATAGCCTCTACCTATAGAAGTAACAATAACAGCTTATCAAATATAATAAATAATATACCTCATTCAACTTTTGCACACGTGGAGTGAATGAGAAAGTATTTCTATCGATAGCAAAAGAAGGTACGAACGACTGGAAATATAAACAAATGAAACATGAAATGATAGATACGAGAATAATAACTAACTTCAGGAGGAACAATCTTTACTACTCCATACTTTTCCGCCTCTGGTTTGATCTTAGCGACATAAGCAATTGGATCAGAGAACTCTTCACTTGTTGGTCGATAGATGGGAGCCATAGGCGGACGCTGGAAGTTAGTGTAGAAACGTTCATACTTCTCGAACGCCTTGAAACCAACGTCCTTGGCTTCCATTGTGACTTATATCACATCGACCTTTCTGAACATGGACTTGATTACTTGGACCACACATGGTGCACGGTAACATTGGTGATATAAAGATAAACCGATGTGAAGCAGTAAGAAAAGCGAGAGGAGCTGGAGCATGAGGACCGTGCAGACGATTGCGTATTTGTTACGCGAAGACGTACAAAGGGTGTCCCTGACTCGATCGAGGTGCGCATTTTCGTTCGAATTTCTTATTCAATTGTATTTTTTCTGTCTCTAGCTTGCATACTATTGTTGTTGTTTTTTGTTGTGTTGTGTGTTGAAGCTCAAAGCATGTTCTGAAACCATACAATTATATTCAAGCACCTTTTAAGCATTATCGGAACAACTTCAATTTGTCTTTCCACACTAATATGGCTCCGGAAAAAGACGATTCTCAGCGTAAGAAGAAGGAATCTATTGTTGATCTATCAAAATTCATTGATAAGAAGGTTCGAGTAAAATTCCAAGGTGGTCGTGAAGGTATGCTTATTTTTTTGTTAATTTTTTTTCATTTGACACCGCTGACATCTTTCAGCCACAGGAACTCTGAAAGGTTATGATCAACTGTTGAATCTAGTATTAGATGGATGTGTTGAACATCTGAAAGATGCTGAAGATCCTACTGTAATTGGAGATGAAACGAGAAATCTTGGTTCGTTTGTCCTATTTTTCCACTTTATAATATGAACACTTCATTCGTTAAACCAAGCAATGTAAAAATAGGAAAGGAAACGTAGAATGTGTAGGAATTGATCGTTCAACAATTAGATACAGTTTACAGTATACACAGTAATTTCGCCTCGGAGAAAGAGGACCATGTTAACAATATTCCTTGGTAATTTCAAAATGTATTTATAGGCCTAATCGTTGCCCGTGGAACCGCCATCACTGTTGTTGCTCCTTCTGATGGCATTGAACAAATTGCAAATCCCTTCCAAAATGCTGATGATTAGATGATTTATGTACGGTTCCCTCTATCTCCATTCCTTTTATGTAATGCTATCACAGTTGTTTGATAATTTGCAACAATGTAATGAATCGATCTCAGAAGTTATGTTGAAGCACATTTTATGCATGAAGGCCGAATGAATATGAGTGAATGAGATTGGCATGAAGATGAGAAGAATTACAAGTTGTGTAAAGAATTAGAGGTGAGGAATCGATTGATAGCTCGTTCAGTTGTGTATGTGTATGGATGAGTGTATGAACATAGATACAGAATGTACAATGGACGAAGGAGAAAAAAAAGAATGAAAGAAGATGAAATTAACCGAAAGCAGGTTGAGAAGTATATACAAGATAGAGAAAACCATCTGCATCTTGTTCAGACTGATAAAGTTGTGATAGAGTCATTGAATTAGTTGCAATCGCTTTTTCATTAACAAGAAGGAAGAATGTTTGTTCAGGATGTAATTGAAGACTAAAACTATTGATTAAAATGAATATTGATTGATGTATCCTACCGTCTTCTGATGATGTGCATCAATTCAGCTACAGTAATATGATCAGGAACCAGAAATTTACATCTATCCATTAAAGGAAGAGATCTTTCTCCTTCGAATCTTTCTATGATCAATGGAACCTTAATATATCTCTATTTAGTTTCAATTCGATTATTCACTTTCAATGTACTACACAAAGGTTCCTCTCATGGTATAAGTGTAACATGACAATTGGTTCGTGAAGATGATAGAGTAGACATGAGAGGAGAGAAACATATGATAGACCCCCATCCTATTCTAGCTTCTTTTGTCTTATAAGAGACAACTGTCACTTGAATGATTATGATACGTATGAATAGATTGATCTACCTTATTTGGTTGTTGTCTTCTAATCTCGAGTACATCATTCTTACGCGCATCTGAAATATATGATAAAATTATATATATTAAATGATAATTTTAATATAAATAAACGTTTGCGTCTACATTATAGTTAAAATTTAGTAATGTTACTAATGATGAATGATTGTGTAATTGAATATGGATAGGAAAGTGTTACGTGATTAATATTAGGATTTGAAAGAATCGTAGATATTTTTGTTTTGGAAAGAACGTAACAAAGAACAAACTTAAATATTCAAAACTGTTTTTCATTCATTCTGTTCACTGAACATCTAATCCACTAAAAAGATTTAGAGAGTTTATTGAAAATAAAGTAAAAAATACTGGAAAATGTAAATAAAGTAGACTACACTAATATTATACTTGTATTGTGGGTGGCATCAGCTGAGAATCATAGAGGCCAATCGATACACCCCACTATAGACTCAGCTGTTATATACAATACATCTTTCTTTTAAATCATTTAAATTATTTTTTTGCCATACGGTAACTTCACATGATTACAGTTTTATAAGTTCGATAGAGGATTTTCCCTACGGGACTATTTTCCTTATGATCATTTCTTGAGATGACCACTCAATAAAATCTTTCTTGTATTTCTTTTTTTAAAAATTGTAATAAAAAACGTTATTTGCAAATATTGTTTGATTTTTATTTTTTCAGAGAATGGTGGATGATGCCGGACGGTTACGTGATCATACTATAAGAATTAGCACTTCGGATAGTGCAACTAAAGGATGGTTCAAAGTTATCGTCGTATGTGTTGTAGTTTCTTTGACTGTTCAGGTAAGGATAATCATTTGGCATCTAATTTGCATTTATATTGACTTTTTTCTTACTCTTTGAAATTCGATATATTGATTCATTGTTTGCAGTTGTTATTGCCTTATATGCAGCTATATCTATCAAGTTTGATAAACAAAAGTAGTACGAAATATACTATTAAACCTATGCTAAGAATCGAAGGAGATCAAAGTAGAGTTAGAGCTTCTTACTTGGAAGAACCGTTTCCAATTGAACAATGGAAGGGAGTTACTAGCAAAGATATAATTAGGTGCTTATTGTTAATATTGAATGTTTTAACAATTTGTAATTATAGAATAATTGAATCAGAGATAGTTGATTCTCCTACAAGTATTGCAAGACATTCAGAAGCACTTGCTGCTCTTTCTGCTGCTAAACAAGCAAGAACCAACGGAAACACTAAGAAGGTGCCATTACCTTACCACTTGTCATTCTTAATCAAGTGTTATTGTAGTGTAAATTGATAATGGATCATGCACTTGCTCTATCTCCTAATCATCCTGATGTTCTCACTGAATACGGTATCAATTCAATCATCTAATCGATATCTTTTGTCTATTTAGGATTATATGTTGAGACGTTGGTAGAAGATATAGTACTTGCTGATGGATACTATACTAAGGCATTAGCATATAATCCTCATCATACCAATGCACTTATGTTAGACTTATACTACTTATTAATATATATATATATATTAATATTATGTATTGAGTGGTCGAGAACGGACTCGTTCCATTGTAGCAGAGATTGATAGTAATGAATTGAAAGAATTGAGAAGAAAGGTAGAATAATGTTTTATTCTGATAGATAAGTATGAATACAGAGAGATCAATTCTCAAATCTTCCTCATTCAACTACAATACGAAGAGCAATGAGAGAAAGTTACTTCAGTCATATCTATCATACTGTTTCTATTGAAGGAAATACATTGAGTCTTGGAGAGACAAGGTAGTACTGTAGTTATTCATATTCAATATTGATGATTTACAGAAGTATTTTGGAGACTGGAATGCCTATTCCTGGAAAGAGTCTTCTTGAACACAATGAGGTTTAAATAATCTTATAACATAATTTAAAAAATATTGAATTGAGATATTAGGAATGGATTCAGCTCTTCGATTTCTTAATCGTTCATTGATTGATCATCATGAGATTACTATTGAAGTATAATGAATGTCTTCTTGGATATATATATATTGATTAACTCTTGAGGATATTCTGGAGATTCATCGACATGTCCTTGGATATGTTTCTCCCTCTGATGCTGGACGATTAAGATCTACTCAAGTATATGTCGGAAGGTAATAATGACCAGGGTGGGGGATGCAAAATTTCCCGTGATTTTTCGGTAAAAATTTTTTTTTCAAATTTCCGGGTTGTGGGGAAAAGAAAAAAAGGAATTTCTCGTACAGTCCTTAAGAAACTTGTAACGACAATAGACATTGTCATATTCAAGATAATCCAGACTTTTATTCATCTGAACCTTGACTTTTTTCAATTTTTCTTAGTGACCGTTGTCAATGCCTCGATCTTTTGTAATACTCTAAACACTGCTATTAAGTAATTTGCGGTTATTTTCTTCAATGTTTCAATCAGAACAGATATTATGAATTACCTTACCCTTTTTTACGCTGTTTAGAGAAGATATTACTATTATATTTATTATGGATGTTACTTAAGATTTACTCCAGTAGCTCCAACTGAAGTCCTAAGTGAAATGGAAGAATTAGTGGAATGGTTAAATGATGAAAGAAGTCAACAAATGGATCCTGTTGAAAGAGCTGCTATTGCTCATTATAAACTCGTATCTTCATATTATTATATTATATATTATATATCTATATTGAAGGTTCTAATTCATCCATTTGTTGATGGAAATGGTCGTACTGGTAGATTGTTAATGAACGTCGTACTCATGAGAAATGGATTCCCTCCAGTTATATTACCCGTTGAAGATAAAGCTATGGTATCGTTTGTCTATTCTCTATTCTATCAATTCATTCAGTATTATGCTACACTTCATACCGCAAATCTAGGAGATCTGCGGCCTTTTGTTCGATTTGTTGCTAAACATACGAAGAATACACTAAATGTAGCATGCATCCATATGATCTCTTCTCATTCTATGCAATTCAGAAGTATCTTCAACTCGCTTCAACATGTACTTCATTTGAATGTTCAGCTAAAGAAGATCTAGCACCCCCTAGAATACCTAATAATTAATAGATTCATTTAGATACATGTACAATACTACTAATACTTGTTAACATTATGTGTATGATGTTTTTGATATATACAAACTATGTCTGAGATATTTATTTCTCACTTATTATGGGTTGAAATTGTTAGATGAGCTTTATATGATTATGGACCTATACATATTCATAATAGAAGACTATCCATATGTATACAATGAATAAATATATAATATTTATTGTTGTTCATTCTGACACTGGAAGAAGTTGGCAGCAATAGGATCTCCTATAACAATAATCATTACATATTATTTATTATCTCTAATATATTCATCTCCACATTCCCTCTACTCCTCGTTGTAATAGAGATGTTGTATGACCATCGAAAAAGAACATGAGATTATGCACTCACCGAGATTATGCTTCTCCATAAACTTCTTCAATGAGAATTTTGCACGGGAATCGACCTTTGGAACCTTAAATTAATCATCAAAGATCAATAACATAAATACGAAGATGACAAAAAACCTATTGATAATGTTCGATATCTCGAATGATTGTATTATATAAAACACTATCTGAGAGAATTCAACAACTGAATTTTTTTTTGGTATCGACGAAAAATGGATTTTTCTCTTTTCTGTATGATAATTACAGGCACCATGAGTGTAGTTCACTGGTACTTGGAAATTTCTTCCAATTGAAAATTCGCTTCAGGAGGTGACCACACAACGATTTGGCGCCTTTTCCTAAAAAGTTTATTTCCAACCCATTCGATTCGGGAGTGGGTGCAATCGACTCCTTGGCGAATTCTAAGAAACTATTGTCAAGGAGAGTTTTTGATCAACGGTCAACGAAGGCTGGAATTTGGGAATTTTCGAAAAAAATTTACATTAAATTAATTCTCACTATTTTCCCATGGCCCAGGTAGGTTTTTTATTTGCTCAATATCTTCTACATATTATATTACACCTTCAGTTTAAAATTCATAATTTTTAAAAAATACATATTTTGTGAACGAATCCGTTTTGTAACGACAATCTGAATTGTGGTGTGCTCCTACAGTAATCCCTAATCAGTTAATTTGGTTTTTTCGCTAGTTTTAAGCATATTTTCAGCGCTTTTCTTTATAATGCTAGAAATATATGGTTATTCTGCACCATCGGATTGCAGCTGCACGGTATATGTGATGTTCACATTACTGATCGTACTTGTAATGTTCTTGTACTGTAATTAAAGTGCTCTCTCTTATTCTCTGATGGGTCTATATAACCGATAAGAAAGAGTACGGAACGGCATGAATGTGGTAACTAACTCGCAAGCTGGCTCGGATACGAAAGTGAATAAAATTTACAGTACAAGTACGATCAGTAATGTAATCACCACATATACCGTGCAGCTGCAATCCGATGGCGCAGAATAACCATATATTTCTAACATTATAAAGAAAAGCGCTGAAAATATGCTTAAAACTAACGAAAAAACCAAATTAACTAATTAGGTATTACTGTAGGAGCACACCACAATTCAGATTGTCGTTACAAAACGGATTCGTTCACAAAATATGTATTTTTTAAAAATTATGAATTTTAAACTGAAGGTGTAATATAATATGTAGAAGATATTGAGCAAATAAAAAACCTACCTGGGCCATGGGAAAATAGTGAGAATTAATTTAATGTAAAATTTTTTCGAAAATTCCCAAATTCCAGCCTTCGTTGACCGTTGATCAAAAAACTCTCCTTGACAATAGTTTCTTAGAATTCGCCAAGGAGTCGATTGCACCCACTCCCGAATCGATTGGGTTCGAAATAAACTTTTTAGGAAAAGGCGCCAAATCGTTGTGTGGTCACCTCCTGAAGCGAATTTTCAATTGGAAGAAATTTCCAAGTACCAGTGAACTACACTCATGGAGCCTGTAATTATCACACATAAAACAGAAAAATTCATTTTTCATCGATACCGCACCTATGTGGATTTTCTCAGATAGCGTGTTATATAGATATATGGTTGATTTGATACCTTGATACGTCTTCCTTCATGTTCAAATAGTACAATAAGATATCTATGTAGACCAGTGCGAGGTTGAGGACCAGGAGATCCATATGCCATTTGATGTTGACCTAATAAGGAGATCAATAATTAATCAATCAATAATTATACCTCCATTGATTCCTTCCAATACATTAGATGCAGGGATATTTACAACCAACCAATGAAGCCATTCAGCTACTGATGGATTCTTACGAGATAGATTATCAGGATCTGAACTATTGATTGTTCGATATCACAAACTTGGAGAATTATTATCCAACCAATCATGACTAGAGAGAAAGTACTCTCTGGATCAACTTTCAATGTGAATCTAGGTGCATTCTTTAGATTTCTAGCACTCATAGTTTGTCCTGGTTGAACTTGAATTCCATCCCATGTACACTATAATTAATATAAGGATTACGGTAGATGATATGATAAGAGATATAATGACTTACATTGAGAACTTCTTTAGGAGCATTGGGAATGATATTAGGAGTGATTTCATTTTGTGCAAAGATAGAAGCTAAATCAGCCATTGTGAATGAACAGCTGAGACAGAGACTGAATGGCAAGACGGGGGATATTACATCGTCTTGTCAACATTAAACTCCACCCAGTCAACCTCCTCCCCCTCTGACGTCTCTCAACAAGATATCTCACAATAACTCAATAAAACTAAACTATAGCAAACATAAGATTAATGATGCACCTTAAAATAATCTATATACTCGTTTTCTGCTTGAAGGAATAGTTAATATTCATAATGTATCGTATAGGTAAATATGTTCATTAATATTATTTCAAGTATGAGAATGACTCAGAGTGCACTTGCAGTGCTAGAGCAGTGCATAATTAGATGTTCAAAGATATATTTTAAATTAAATTAAACAAAAATATACTGTGACAATTGATTACTGTAGATTTTTCAGCTAAACTTAATGGTGTGAATCAGAAACTATGGTAATTAATTGTCTTTATGACGGATGCGGATGAGAACGAGTTCAAATTCTTTGCTCGTGTTTGTTTTCATTATTTCAGTAACTGGTTCAACTTTTTTTAAAAATGAAATATGCCAACAGTTGTAAATTACAGATATATTGGTTAGAAGAATGATAAACAGCTAATCAATGCCCAGAGTCCAACACGGACTTTATCTAGCGGCTGCGTTCAATCAAATTCTATCACAAATACAAAGAGGAAGAAGGATGGATGAGCCTGGACCTAGTAGTCGAACACGAAGAAGAACAGATAGAGATGAAAGAGAACGAAATGGAAATAATAGAAGAATTGTTATTGATGATGAAGCTGATCTATCTCAGGTGAGATTCGTTTGATCTGATTATATTATGAAATGAATGATTAAAGGCGGACATTGATGGTGATGCTCCTCATATCCTCCATTTATCTTCTGATGAAGAAGATGATGTTGATGAAGAAATTCAGGTTTGCTTAGAGCCATTTACATAAACACAACAACAGTTATTGTTTTGTAGGTTATAAAACGAAAGAGATCTCGAGTTGAAATGGAGAAAGTAGAAGAGAAAGAAGTTAGTCCTCAAACTCAAGAAACAGATGGAGAAGATTGTTGTAGTATCTGCTTTGATGTAAGTATCAATTAATATTGATTATAGATGAATATACATATCTATTGTAGACATTCACATCATCTGGAGTTCATCGTTTGTCTTCATTGAAATGTGGTCATTTCTTTGGTGAACAATGTATCATACGATGGTTGAATGGAGAGAAAGGACGAGGGTTATTAATATTATTCACTTTAATAATTTACATTAACGATTCCAGATGTCCTACGTGTAAAACATCTGCTAAGATTAAGGATATACGACATCATTTCACTCTTTCTGTTAAGGTTATTCACTATCATACATATTGTACTTTTTTATCTGAATAACATCTATCTAGACAAATAATCAGAATCTCAATAGGATATTGATCCACAAAAGATCTTTTGTATTTATTTGCGTTTAGGCAATCGATAATTCTGAATTGGAATCAATGCGTCAATCCTCTATTGCATTTCAAAGAGAAAATGAAGGTTTGAGATTGGAAATAGTGTCTTTGAAACGACAAATAGAAGATATGAAGAGGAAATCAATGATGACTATCGTACAACAACCACAGTTTGTTATCATTATATTGATTGATTAAATGGACTATATGTTAAGATTATCATTGAATCGATTGATGGTTGGAGGTTCATTTGTATTATCTCGTAAACATTCAATACAATTGAGTAAAGAAGATGGATCTCGAGCTTTTGATTTGAATGGAGAGGTATACTTATTATTAATATCTTCTAATCTAGTATATTATAATCATTCATATATTTATAGAGAGTAGTAGTCTCATTAAAACTCGCCAATTCTCCTATAAGCAATGATTACGGTATTCTCATTGTACGTTATTGATCTATTGAATTTGTTTTGAATGATTATTTGTAGTTGGATCAGAATCTACGTCAAAAGGGAGATAAAGTAGGAGTTTCTAATAGAAGAATTAGAAGTATTGAATTCTGTCCCTTCGATACGGGATTGTTTTTCATTGGTATGAATCTTTAGAATAAATATAATATACGTGAATATTGTATATTATAGGAGGTGAAGATCAATGGGTAATGATTCGATCGATAGATGGAGGAATAAAGAAGAGAATAGGAGTACCCTCAGCTGTATGGTCATCATGTTGGATTGAGCCACATAAAGTATATCTATATATACTTATAGTTGATCTTTGATCTTTGATTCATTAAGATTCTATTAGGACTATCAAATGGTCGAATAATGGAAATGAATACAGAAGATATGTCAATGAATGATGTCATTGAATGGGATGCACGAATGGGAATTACTAATATATCGTCTGTTCCATTATTCATCTATTCATTGATTCATTGATTGATTAATTGATTGATTTAGTCGATTCGATAAGATCTTCTGTGTGCTCATTGTATCTCTAAAGAGTATTCGTATAAGAAGACATGGAAGATTAACTAATCATCTTGAAGATGATATACGTATGTTTATTCTATCAATATTCATTTCATTTCTATTATCGATTGATTATTAAGGATCATCAACAAAGATTCAAGATGTATCAACATTATCATCTCATAATTCATTCGTTGTCTCATATAGTAAACCAAGTGGATCATTCCATAAACTATACAGGATTCATGTTAATGAAGATGAAGAAGTAAGTTATGATCGATAATAGGGGGTTATAGACTAATATGAATGTGTAGATATTTATGCACGTAGCCGCCGAAACACCATAGGGCACATTATTAGCTATCCTATATATTTTACAATTTTATATTTAAAGTGCATGCAAACCTTTACCTCTACATCTATTAATATTATTAATTTAATATTTCAATATTCATTATAGAATAGAGCAGAATCTCCCAATGAAAATGGGTATTTATAGGTGGAATTAATAGTAATTACAATATATTTATAGGTGGAAGTAATAGTAATCTCTGAATTATCGACTTCATCATCATCATTTTCATACCTATGGAGAAATGGTTTATTCTCGTTTGGAGGGTCTATTACATCTATTATTTTCCAGGTATTTTTTAAACGTTTTAATGTTTTTTTTATATTCCTTATTCGTTTGCCTACGCCGTCATTTGCCTTATGTGTACGTCAACATAAATTGTGGAATGCATTTTGTCCTATTTGGAAAACCCTGATGGTCATTAAAATTACTGTAACAGGTTACGGTAGTCGACCATTATTGATCTATGGTTACGTAGCTTCTTACCGTAGTATCCTAATTGACAATCAGGATTTTCCACCGAACACACCAAAATTTACGTGGAACGAAATGTAACTCTAATTAATGTAATAACGTTTTTCAACACAATAATTGTTTTGATTTAAGGAAGACTTTAAACGTATTCTCGTTCATGATTGGGAAGGAGCCAGAGAAGATGTGAGTTAATCTTTGATCTTTGATAGATACTATGTATTGAAGATTTAGAAGTTTCTAACAGTATCTCAATCAAAGATGACACAACTTCGTATGGTTAATTCATCATCTCAATCTAATTCTTGTCATATCTTAGCCCTATCTGAAAGGGAACTTCATCTATTACAATTAATTATATCTAAATAGATTATATTTATATATTCTCATCTCGACATTTCTTTTGATTGTACTCAATATACTGGTATTCGATTGGTACTACTTACAATACACTATCTGAGAAAATCGACATAGGTGCGGTATCGATGAAAAATAGATTTTTTTGTTTTATGTATGATAATTACAGGCTCCATGAGTGTAGTTCACTGGTACTTGGAAATTCCTTCCAATTGAAAATTCGCTTCAGGAGGTGACCACACCACGATTTGGCGCCTTTTCCTAAAAAGTTTATTTCGAATCCAATCGATTCGGGAGTGGATGCAATCGACTCCTTGGCTAATTCTAAGAAACTATTGTTGAGGAGAGTTTTTCGATCAACGGATAACGAAGGCTGGAATTGGGAATTTTCGAAAAAAATTTTACATTAAATTAATTCTCACTATTTTCCCATGGGGCAGGAAAACTTTTTATTTGCTTAATAGCTTCTACATATTATATTACACCTTTGGTTTAAAATTCATAATTTTTTAAAAATACGAATTATATGAACTAATCATTTTTATAACGAATTCGTGAATTATGGTGTGCTCCTACAGTAATCCCTAATTAGTTAATTTGTTTTTTTTCGCTAGTTTTAAGCATTTTTTCTGCGCTTTTCTTTACAATATTAGATGTATATGATTATTCTGCACCATCGGAGTACAACTGCACAGTATATGTGGAGATTACATTACTGATCGTACTTGTACTGTAAATTTTATTCACTTTCGTATCCGAGCCAGCTTGCGAGTTTGTTACCATGCTCATGCCGTTCCGTGCTCTTTCTTGTCGGTTTTATAGACTGATCAGAGAATAAGAGAGAGCACGTAAATTACAGTACACGTACAGTACAAGTACGATCAGTAATGTGATCATCACATATGCCGTGCAGCTGCACTCCGATGGTGCAGAATAATCATATACATCTAATATTGTAAAGAAAAGCGCAGAAAAAATGCTTAAAACTAGCGAAAAAACCAAATTAACTACTTAGGGATTACTGTAGGAGCACACCATAATTCACGAATTCGTTATAAAAATGATTAGTTCATATAATTCGTATTTTTAAAAAATTATGAATTTTAAACCAAAGGTGTAATATAATATGTAGAAGCTATTAAGCAAATAAAAAGTTTTCCTGCCCCATGGGAAAATAGTGAGAATTAATTTAATGTAAATTTTTTTTCGAAAATTCCCAATTCCAGCCTTCGTTGACCGTTGATCAAAAAACTCTCCTCGACAATAGTTTCTTAGAATTAGCTAAGGAGTCGATTGCATCCACTCCCGAATCGATTGGATTCGAAATAAACTTTTTAGGAAAAGGCGCCAAATCGTGGTGTGGTCACCTCCGGAAGCGAATTTTCAATTGGAAGGAATTTCCAAGTACCAGTGAACTACACTCATGGAGCCTGTAATTATCATACATAAAACAAAAAAATCTATTTTTCATCGATACCAAAAAATATCCCAGTTGTTGAATTCTCTCAGATAGTGTTTTTTACATTCTATATGTATATATTTATCGCATGTTTTGTAATCAGTACATATAATGTGTGAATGATAAAGCTAAATATGATGAATGTTATTGTATATTGATATGAATCTTAAGAATACTATGATGAGGCATCGATGGACCTCCAACAAATAATGGATAGGAATTCTCTGAATGACATGTATATTCTCCTGATTCAGATGATAAAACATTCTTCAATATTATATTATCTCCATCATATTCAATCTCTTCTTCTTTAAAGATC
The DNA here is from genome assembly GCA_943737045.1 of Parapristionchus giblindavisi. Lineage (NCBI taxonomy): Eukaryota > Metazoa > Nematoda > Chromadorea > Rhabditida > Diplogasteridae > Parapristionchus > Parapristionchus giblindavisi. Next base: position 2,792 of record CALSFV010000100.1, on the reverse strand, counting down.
AAAGATCAGTTTTATCAATTAATCAATAATTCATACCAATTGGTTTTCCATCCTTTTCCCATCTAACAAATGGTTGAGGATATCCAATTGAAGGACATTCCAATCTTACATCACTTCCTATCTATAATCAATAACCAATCAATATATTGATTACATGATTATATTGTACCTTCTCAGTTCTCGTAGTCAATTTTACAGTATTAGGTTCATTTGTACTCTCAATCTCTACATCATTATCGAATTTGAATACGGGAGCAACTAAATGTATTCATTTAAGAGACCGGCTCGGTAAGACTCGAGCATTTTGACCCCCTTGCCGGACATTCGCGAGGAATTTCGATCTGGCCCTCAATACTTTTATCATAGACACATACCGGGGGGAGACCGATGAAAGTTATAGTGAAAATGCCCTTAGGCTCAAACCCGGCTCAAATATGTCACATAAAGTAAAAAATTGAAAAATTCATATCTTTTCAATCGTGATAGCTAGGACTTTTATTTCATTTTATTAGTGATTAACATGTTATGCACTCTTCCAAAGACTGCTGAACATTAATATCATATCGTTCTGAATATGTTTTTTCGTGTCTGATTTTCAGATTTTTCTTCTTCTACCTTCGTTGAACAGATAGCGCAAGTAATGGCATAGTGCATATTGTAGCCCGGACGATTACGTATATGGTGGTCACATTCCCTAGGCCTGCCAACATTTCGCAGGCATCGAGAATTGCGACTGAATGTGAGAAATGTGTAAATTGCAAAAATCGAAAATTAAATTTCTTGAAATTCGCAAGAGTAAGAGGTAGCTTTATTATGTAATTTTACTCGTAGTAATGCGAGTGCACAGGAAAAATATACAAGTAGACTCGGACTACATTTTAAAAAAAATTAGAAAAATCATTATTTTATTTTTATTTTTTCAACTCCCACATTCAGTCGACCGTCAAGTCAAGTTGATTCATAGGGCGGATGGTGGCTGATGCATGTGCGTTTGCAGAAACGACTGCAACGTGAAGAATCGTCGTTTCGCAGATCTCGAATAATTTTTTTTTAATTATCAAACTTGAATATTTATATGTTTCTTTCATATAAATCGGCTGGAAGGTCGCGTACAGCAACCAAAGCTGTACCATTGTTATCAGTAGAAGTGTACTGTACTGCACTACCGTAACCGTCAGGAATCACAAACTAACTTTTTTTCAGTCGGCCCATGATTCTCAATCATGACCATGGTTGAGAATGGCTGAGGTCGAAAAATTCATGATGATCCCAGTCCAAATACTATTTGGCATTATATCAATAGTGGGCCAACTTTTATTTTTATGGATACCATAGCTCGAATTACCGTAATCTAGCTACCGCATCTTATAATAATCTGTTGAAATTCTCGGAAAATTCAGGTGCGCGCATTAATATTACGGTAATTCGAGTTATGGTATTCATAAAAATAAAAGTTGGCCCACTGTTGATATAATGCCAAATAGTATTTGGTCTGGGATCGTCGTGAATTTTTCGACCTCAGCCATTCTCAACCATGAACCCCGGGTCATGGTTGAGAATTATGGGTCGACTGAAAAAAAATCAGTTAGTGGTTCCTGACGGTTACGGTAGTACAGTACAGTACACTCCTACTGATAACAATGGTACAGCTTTGGTTGCTGTACGCCACCTTCCAACCGATTTATGTGAAAGAAACATATACATTTTCAAGTTTGATGATTTAAAAATTAAATTCTAGATCTGCGAAACGACGATTCTTCACGTGGCAGTTGTTTTCACAAGCGGACATGCATCAGCCACCACCCGCCCTATGAATCAAATTGCCTTGACTGTCGACTCAATTTGAGGGTTGAAAAAATAAAAATAAAATAATTAAAAAAAAATTTTTTTTAATGTAATCTGAGTTTATTTGTATATTTTTTTCTGGGTATGCGCATCACTACGAGTAAAATGACATAATAAAGCTACCTCTTACTCTTGCGAATTTCAAGAAATTTAATTTTCGATTTTTGCAATTTACACATTTCTATCATTCAGTTGCAATTCTCGATGCCTGCGAAATGTTGGCAGGCCTAGGGAATGTGACCACCATATACGTAATCGTCCGGGCTACAATATGCACTATGCCATTACTTGCGCTATCTGTTCAACGAAGGTAGAAGAAGAAAAATCTGAAAATCAGACACGAAAAAACATATTCAGAACGATATGATATTAATGTTCAGCAGTCTTTGGAAGAGTGCATAACATGTTAATCACTAATAAAATGAAATAAAAGTCCTAGCTATCACGATTGAAAAGATATGAATTTTTCAATTTTTTACTTTATGTGACATATTTGAGCCGGGTTTGAGCCTAAGGGCATTTTCACTATAACTTTCATCGGTCTCCCCCCGGTATGTGTCTATGATAAAAGTATTGAGGGCCAGATCGAAATTCCTCGCGAATGTCCGGCAGGGGGGTCAAAATGCTCGAGTCTTACCGAGCCGGTCTCTGAATAGTCACATTATATAAGACCCTGTAAATAATACTTTTTTTTTCTTCAAAAAAAGAGCGCTTGGATTAAAAGTCCACATTAGATGTTTTGAAGAAAAAATACCTCTTTCCCCTCTGAAAGTAGGCTATTCTATTTATTTCAATTGTCACACATTTATTAATTCTGCAATAACAAATATCACAAACCTTGTGACATCGATCTATGTTGTTAACAATGTCACAAGCTTTTCTCTAAAATCATCAAAATACTCGGTGATATTGGAATGGAACGATTCGACGATAGTGAACCTCCCTCT